>JAKSZP010009624.1:0-79883 GCA_022478985.1 Massospora cicadina | reverse complement strand
GCATGTCATCTCAAAACTATTCGATGATGCTGAAGTTGCTGTTATGAATGTCGCAACTCTTGCTTCATTCAACCCCTCAGCCAAAATCACCCGCCACAGTATCTCCCTTTTCACCCAACTTCCTGAAGCCAACAAAGAAACTTTAGTTCTCCTCGCAGCTTATGTTAAAACACTTTCCTGTCATTATCTTGATGCAGAAGTGGAAAACTCCTACTACGCTGACCTCAACCCCCACTATGTGGATGCCCCAACGCCCTGGCTCTCTGCTCTGATCTGGTACTGTAACCAACATCCCTTGATTGAGGTGGGTTTTTCTAAAAACCAACCCCCCGACCCCTCCTCACCCTCTGCCATGGTGGGTTAGCAGTTTCTGCCTCCCACCTGGCTAGTAGTTTTGTTTTGTCGTTTTGAGTGTTGTGTTCAGTACTGTCCATCCCCTGGTTGGCATACCTTGAATAAATCAAAATCAAAAATTCAAGGGAAGGCAAAACAGTAAGGGTCAGATAGTCTCCTTACTGGTTGGCCTGGCACACTAGTGAAGCTCACTGTTTGCAAAAGCAATTTTCTGACTTTGTGCTCACTACAGGGGGCTTCGCTGGTGGGCTGTTTGAGTAGTTGGAGGACAGGTTAGGAGGTGGTGAGAGCAAATTGTTCATACCTGGCGCTCCTTCAAGGAGGCGATGGGGTATGATTGGCCCACCATAAGGGTGGTCTCTCTAGAGGAATACCATCTGGTTAAGTGGGGGAAATGTCAGAATTTAACAAATGGATTCCTCCCAATAATATCAGAGTTCTAGGTGTCAGTTAGTCAGGAGTGATTCCAGGTAATTGCCTACTTCATTACTATTTAATAATATACAACTATAATCGTTTTAGGTTTGGCGGATTCCAAGCTTGGCGCCAACTGCAAAATCGTGGGTGATTGTGGGAATTTATGGTGAAAAACTGACGTATGTTTTTACAACCATCAGAAAAAAATTTTGCTGACTTGAAACTGAGTTCGCTAAAAATCTTAATTTGATGCCAACTTCCATGAAAAATGATTGTGGGATTTTTATGGCTGAAAGCTAAAGTATTTGTCATCAATTATCTTATTAGAATTTGCTGCCTAATTCAGAGTATAAACAACTTATTACAATGATGCTCAAACTATTTTATATCTATAATATTAATTTATATACAGATGACTTGAGACTTGTGCCAAGGATGAGTCAACCTGATATTCAGTAATTAGGATGAGCGAAATGGGAGGGAATTGCTACCATGTGTTATCTGATATTGGAGTGAGGTTCTGGCTGAGATAGCCATAGGGTTTCATAAGCGCAGTAACCTAGAGTATAAATAGTCTTCCTTCCCTCAAAATAAACATCTCTCATTCGCCCATCTTGGTTTCGTTGTTACTAGTCAGTCTGCTAGATTAGGAAAGGTGGGACTGGAGACCCCTAAGTAGGCGCGGGGTGACATGCCTGGATCGGCTGACGCTGCCAGCTCCCATATCTCAGCCCTATGAGGAACCAACGAGAACCTGGTCAACTGGCAACCAATGATGATGTGCTGCTGGCCATCAGCCTTGAGGGTGGTGCAGCTCAGGAGTGCCATAGCTGCTCAAGATGGGGACGGACTCGCTGGGGCACATTTAAGATGGGTTATTGATTGGTCATGGGGTGGTGCAGTGCGGGGGTTCTATGGCTGCCCAAGATGGGGATGGACTTGCCAGGGCACAAACAAGATGGACCATGGAGTTAAGGAGAAGTCTTTGGTCTGTTGTGTTGGTTGGTTGGTCGTGGACTTGTAGGGGGTTGGTACGCCTATGAAGGCAAAACAGCAAGGGTCAGTCAGTCTCCATACTGGTTGGTCTAGACCTTAGTGGAGCCCACTGTTCAGAAAAGTGATTTTACAACATACAGTTAATTCTTAACCTTTATTATAAGTTCAGAGGTTCCAAAGGAATAAACCCAATAAAAGGTTCAGAAGTTTCAATAGAGAGTTGTCCTTAAGCCTGACATCTTGTATTGCTCCTTGGGAGCTTATCCCAGTGCAAAAAGGAGAGATTCCTTCTCCCAGGTTAAGGTAGGAACTTATGGGTGTACAGGGGCCCCCTGTAGTAATACCACTTGCTAGAATTTTGGTTAATTTGGGTGCTCGCTAGGTGCCTTCCATAATCCTAACAGTAAAAAAGGTGTGTTATTCTTAGTTCATCACCCTGCCCAAGAAAAGGGGGCCAAATTTCCCCTAAGTTTACTAGCCTCAACCTTTGTTGGAGAAGGGATTAATGATTAAATTAGTTGTAGTAAATAAATGATGTTATATCAGGTATAATAATTTAAACTCTATAAGGTCCTTTATTAAGATGGAGCCTCATACTCTTTAGTATACTAAGGCTAATAATGGGAGTCAAGTGAATATAGGCAAGGCCCAGGGAAAATACTAAGTGACGGTATCTTTTCCTAGCTTAAAAAACTCTTGGTATCAATACCCATTAAGTAATAATTATTAATAATTAATAATGGTAAATTTAGGAGATTTTTCTTTCTTGTTGCATTCAACAATTACAACCAATTTGATTTTAAACTGGTAAGTTTGATAATTGATATGAGGAGATGCATGTGTATCCAACATTGGGTAAAGTTTAGGCTAGCGCAGTAAAGTGAACAGGGTCAGTATTAACGCCCTCCAAAATTTATAAATGATCCAGCGACACCATTGGCCTAGATATAAATAAGAAAATGGCAGTGAGTATTTACCCAGATATCTTATCCTGGCAAGCAAAATGCAAACAGTTCATCAAAACTCTGCATTCCCAGCCACTATCATCAGTGGGCACGGGTTTTGATTTTTCCTAGATATTAACTTAACAGCGCTTTAGTAAAAGTTCTGTTGAGATGTACATAAACACTTCCCAGCCACAGTATACTTTGCACCACACTTTATGACCTGCAGTTGGTTGGATCTTGGGTTTGAGACTAAGCAAGCAGCATACAAAGCTGCACAGGTGCGTGTGTTAGTAGATTTCTGGGATGGTCAACAGGTGGTCAAAATGAAAGTCACTCAATGGACCAAATCTAATCTAATTTTTGTTATGTTTGACTTCCTCTCCACAATAATAAAGCGCACAGTGCTGGAGCACCCTCGCATGGTTGGGCTTATAAGCTATTGGGAACTTCACTCCTTCAAAATGCAAAGCCTCACGCTATGCCAGACCTGTGCTCAGGAAAAGCAATTGCAGTGATCAGCCCATCAGCGGTCATTGTGGAAAACTTTACCCAAATCCCCCACACCACAGTTGTGAATATTGAAGGGCAAAAATTCCACCTGTTCTGTCTCATGGTAGATAGCGCGCCCCCTATCTTCACCTTTTGTCACGCTTTTGGCCACAAGGTCACATATGCCCTTCCAGAAAGGGTATCACTTAAAATGAAATCCTCCCCAACACAATGGGAAGTGCAGAGTTTCATTATTAACCTGCTATTGACACCAATGCAGCCTTCTCATAGGGCGCGCAGGGGTGTTGCATTCAGGTAAAACGTGTGTCCCATCAGGAGGCAAGAAGGCCAAACAGGCCCGTAGAGCAATGCTACAGCTGCGTTTGTGATCCCGCCTGCCCAGACCCAGGATGAAATTGAGTCATTTGCAGCTGAAGTGGCTCGCAAATCTGCTCACAAATCATATTGGGCCCAACAACCTGCAGACCAGACGGTTGAATCAGATTACCTTTGTAGGAATCCAGCTTATTTAGTTGCTCGCTGGTGCTAACGCCGCTGGATCTTTCAAAAGTTTTAAATAATTTTAAAAAATTCCACTAATAAAAAACTGGGGCTTTAGGGTTTTTTATTAGTAAAAACGGGTAAAGTGGAAAACAATCCCCCAATATCCACCTTTTTGTATTTAAACAGATTTCAAGGGTTGGAGTAATTTGAAAATAGTTTTGGAATAGCTGAAATGTATTCCAAATTAGGACTTATGTGAAACTCTCCTATCAGATCGTGGGAGAGGTGAATTACTGTTTGAGAAATCAATAATTGGGGTTTTGGGACAAGGTGTACCCAAGTGGCAAGGTTTTATATACTTCAACCAATCACCGCTAGAGAGATAACTTTCACCTTGGGGGACCTCTGTCACGCCTATAAAAGGGGGTGCCCCCCACGTAGGTGCTGTGAAGGACTTGGTGAGGGTTGAGGGAGTACCTTCCGCTGGTGCCCCAAAGTCCATCAAGCAGTCAGCAAAATCCAATCATTCAATTTTTCAGTTAGTGCTTATCCAGGTTTTGAACTAGTGTTACCCCAATAAAGGGGTTCCACCGAGAATTGTCCAGGGTCTTTTGGTCAATATTCTTGAAAATCAGTAGTTTTTTTAAAGTAATTTTCAGATCATCACAAACTCTTATAAGGCCAACAAAATCCACGTTTAGGCAGATTTTGACCCACAACATTCTTTTTTTGAGGCCTGGATGGCAAATATCCGACATTAACCCTCTCTAGAATGTTGGGGGGTGAGTAGGGCTGAAGGAAACGACTATGAACGTGGAAAATAGTGAGTCTGGTTGATAATGAATTGATAGAATACTCATCCCCTCATTTGTATTTCACTGAGAAAGACCCTACCAAGACAGAATCGGGGTTTTTCACTTCTTGGTGTGATTCAGTTATAATAAAAAGCCAAGTCAGATACTTGGAATGAGGGAAGAGGGGCTCTAAGCTCATTCGCAGCTTAGCCTTCTTTGGTAACAGTCTTAGCTGAGTTAGATATGGCCTCTTATTGTAATTGGATGATGTGTTGAGCCAATTTTTATGGCTTGTTCAGGATCAGTCTGATCAAAGAAATATCCTTAGCGAAAAGTGCTGGAACCCCTAGTTCTCGCCCATATAGCACCCAGAAGGGGACATTTTGAGGATTTGATGTAAACTGATATGATAGGCTATAAGTGCACTGGGAAAATACAGATCCAAGTGGAGAAGATCAGAGCTGGCCGAATTGCGCAAAATGGATACCAGGGTCCCATTTACTCTTTCTACCACACCATTTAAGGATGGGTTATATGGGGCTGAAAAAAGTTGTTGAGCTCCCATAGAAGTGGCGAGGAACTTCACCACTCAGGCAGTAAAGTTCTTCCCATTGTCACATAGGAGGACCTGGGGTCACCCATGCCGGATGAAGATGTATTGATGCAAAAAGGTGGCCGTGGCTTTGACAGTCTGAGCGGGCAGAGAAACAGCTTCAACCCACTTGGTGAAATGATCAATACCAATCAAAATATAGCGGTTTCCATCTGTAGTTTGAGGAAGAGGACCTACCACATCAAGACTTATGGTGTGGAAGGGGTGGTGAGGGCGTCATATGTTGATACTGATATCTTGTCTTGAAGCTGGTTTGTTTTTTACAGGTTAAGCAGGCATCCAAGACTTCAGTTATGGTTTCCATGATGCCCTCCCAATAGTATCAGTCCTTTTTCCACACATAAGTTTTGCGTACTCCACCATGCCACATGAGAGTGTGAGACTCTAAAATGATGCACTTGCTTGGATGGTCAGAGGTAAGGCAACCAATTTACTCCTACCTTCTTATATAATTTTCCATTCTCCACTTTTGTATTTTTGGGAGTGCCAAGCGAGCATCTTCTGTACTAGTTCATCTTTGTCAGCCCAGGAGTCCGGAGTCATTAGGAGGTCTTGCAACTACTCAGCTTTGCTATTAGTAAAGATGAAGGACATGTAGCCACGTCAGCCCATCAACATTTTATGGCATGCCCCAGCTAGGTGCTCAATGGTCATATCATAATGCTGGAGCTTAAGACCCTAGCGAGCCAAACGCCCTGTGGGATCTTTCATATTTTGCAGCCTTTTTTAATGAATCGTGGTATGTTTATACTTTGAAGGAAGTCCCATATATGAATGTGCGGCAGTGTTTCACAGCAAGCAGGACAGCCAAGCACTCCTTTTCCACGACTCTATAATTCCGGTCAGCTTTTGAAAGCATTTTGCTAAATTAAGACACAGGATTATTGACTCCATGCTCATCCAACTGGGCTAATATTGCACCAACAGTAAGGTCAGAGGCATCTGTGAACAACATGAAGGATTTGCTGTAGTCAGGATGGCAGAGTATAGGTCGTTTTTGTAACAGTGCCTTATGGTCACAAAACGAATTTATGTTCAGCACCCCAATGAAAAGGGGTGTTTTTAGTTAAGAGCCATACTAGAGGCTCACTGAGCAGCGCAAATTTTGGTATAAATTGATGGTAATACCCCATCATACCCAAAAATACCAGGATGTCGCAAAGGGTTTTGAGCACATGCATATTGGATATTGCTTAAACTTTATCTTAAAGCGGTTGTATCCCATCATGGGAGATAGAGTGTCCAAGGAAATCCAGCTTTTTCTGGAAAAATG
The DNA here is from genome assembly GCA_022478985.1 of Massospora cicadina. Classification (NCBI taxonomy): domain Eukaryota; kingdom Fungi; phylum Entomophthoromycota; class Entomophthoromycetes; order Entomophthorales; family Entomophthoraceae; genus Massospora; species Massospora cicadina. The sequence continues at coordinate 73,496 of JAKSZP010009624.1, read as the reverse complement.
TGCATTTAGAGGGCTTTAATTTGATATTAGAAGCCCATAAGCGTTGAAACACCTCCTTTAGATGTTCAATATGTTCATTGAAAGCCTTGGAAAAAATGTGATATCATCAAGATAGACAATGATGCAGCTTAATTTTAAATCCTTCATAATATGATCCATCGCTTGCTGATTAGCGGCAGGTTGTCATGAAAATGACAGAAGAAGTTTAGACTGGCCTGCCAGTCAGGATGCATAAGTACCAAAAAAGCAAGCCAGAATGCCTGAGGCATTGATGCATGAATGACGTTGTATGAAGCCGGGCATTGGGAAATGATAAAGCATTGGCGCAAGACAATAGTGAAGAGTAACCCAAGGATGAACCAAATCAAGGCTGCCCCAGACCCTGGAGGTCTTACTGCAAGGGGTGGTACCACATGTATAATTTCAATAAGGTCACCGGTAGTCAGGGTTAACTCAACTAGGGAGACAAGGGGGCGGATCCTTGCCTGAAGATAGTGGATGTATGGCCACAAGATACCAGTATATTGTTGGCAAAAGTTCATAATGACAGGGTTAAGTTTCCAGAAGCATCTAGCTCGCTGAATCCAGTTTATGATAGTGGGGGCCATAGTGACCATTAGTACTGGTAGAGTCCATCTGGTATATTGCCGATGAGCCACTAGAGAAAAGCCATTGGGAGTGCGGCTAGAAGGATATCAATAAAATCAAAATTGATAGTTTTGAGGCAAAATCAGATTGTAAAGGAAAGTAAGATAAATGACCAACAATTTCTTAGTGTGATACAACTGATTAAATAGTGGTCAATCAATGCGGAATAAGCTGGGATTGAGAATTTAAATTTTTACCAGACTGGCGAATTATTCAGGAATGAGGGCATATATGTTTTCTGGGAACTGACATCAAAGGATTCAGTGGCAGACTGAGTCACTTTCAGTTTAATCTTGAATGCCAAAACCAAGGCTCAACTGCATTTATGATGGTGGCATGATGGCATTTAGCCTGATGAGCAGCGAAAATCCCCCTAAGGCCACCCCACGTAGGGGCAGTCCCAATTGGTTGGGAATGGGTTCAGGATGCCCAACCCACCTGTTCCCGGTTGCTGGGCCATTTGTAAAGTCAAGAATGTTGCATCAGCCACAGCACCCAATTTGCCAGCAGGGAGCTTTAACCCTTGTCAATGGTGTCCAAGGCTACTACCTGCACATTGGGAATCATCCTTGATGATTTTGGGAGGGGGTTAATTTTTGCAATCATGGTGTTAGCAGAATCAAAACCTTCAGCGATTATAGCTAATAAATCAGTCTTCATCTCTTTTTGACTATATGGGATCCAATCTTCAGGCTTTTCCCCACTCAATTTTGGACCAAAAAACTTCATTTTGGCGATCTCAGCACAAATTTCCCCAGTCAAATGTACTAGTTCTGCATAGGTGGAGGTGACACTGGGGGAGGAATATGAAGAGGAGGGCTGTTTCCCAACGCCATCTACCATGTGGGCGAGGTCACCCCTGGGTGATGAGGGGTACTGCCACCCTCTTTGGTACCTTCTTACTCAGAAACAGGAAAAGGGTCTGATAAATGCACAGGGGATGTTCCCCAGGACTTACATTACCCTTTCATTTTTCTAAAGGAATGGCACCACCGTTGGGAAACTGCATGAGGGCCACATTATTTTGCGCCTTGGGTAACTTTATTGCCATTATAGTTGTAATTTTTTTTTTGGGGGGGGGGGGGGAGCATTGGAGTGGGATTCGTGGAACGCTTCAACCAGTTCCATACAGTTAGCGCAATTGCGCACCTTGACCCAACTGTTCTCATAGGCCAGATACCCTTTCTAAGCCACAAGATATTGAATGGAGTTATGGGACATACAGGATGCCAGGATATTCTCCACTTTGGCCTCTCCCTCATTTTTCAATATTGATTGGCTCAGGCTCCATGGGAACCATGCTCTTAAAGGGCGACAACTGGCAGATGTGGAAGACAGGGTGCTTTTTTTAGTGAGCTGGAAGCTTTAACCATAACGCACCATTATCCAAGACTTCCTCTGCCAAATGAGGACCTGAATGCTTACTTGAAAACTTTCGGGAGGGGACTTGCATATGTAAATGATGTGTATTGAGCATAACATAGGAGCCCGCTGTTATGTCATGACCTGGAAGGCGTTTTCAATCCACAAACCACTTTTAGTCTTCAATAGCCTCTGGTGAGGTGTTCCCACACTAAGGATTGAGTAGACTTAATATGTTCAGCATGGTCCATGGCATCTTGGACCTCGGGCCACAAGCAGGGTCTGACTAAAAAGGAAGGGTTATAGCCCAAAGTCACTTCATAGGGAAAAATCCTGTGGAAGCGTGAGTCCCATTGTTGTAAGCGAATTGAGCAAGGGGGAGGTCTTCAGCGCAGGTGTCCTGTGCAGCTGCAGCATAGCAATGCAGGTACTGTTCAAGAACTTGGTTAACACTCTCAGTCTGTCCGTTGGACTGGGGATGATATGCCATGGAGCAATAGGGGGAGATTTTTAGAATAGATAAGAGTTTGCTCCAAAACTGTGCTTCAAACTGTGCCCCACGGTCACTGATGATCTCCTGTGGGAGGCCAAACATTGAGAATACATTACGCACAAAGAGGAGAGCAGTTTCCTCTGACGTAATTGCGGAAGTACAAGGAATATAAAAAGGGAAAATTTAGTTAAACAATCCACACCCATCACCACCATAAACCCATTAGAGCAGGGGAGTTTGAAAATAAAGTCCACAGACACTGATGTCCCTGGACCCCCCGCCTGCTGTAAAGGGTGTAGAAGCTCATTTCAACCAGAGCGATCTGACTTAGTATGAGCACAAGTAATGCAATCAGCGATCCAGGCTGGAACCCTTGGTTAAACTCGCCCAATTGTAGGTCCACTTGATCGAGTCGATGCATTTCTTATTTCCTGGATGGCTGACCGTGGGGATCATGATGTGTGAAAAATACATCGGTTCTAAAGGGAGGGGGAACCCAAATTCATGACTGGAAATGAATAAGACATTCCTTCAAGGAGTATAGAGAGTGTTTATGGTTTTGTTAGGACAATTGCTCAAACAACTCCACACCCTCAGGGCAAGCCATTTGTCCAGCCAAGACCTGAGTGACTAGCAGGGCTTCAGGGGCCAGAGCAAAGGAAGAGATGACAGGGGGAACAATAGACAGGATTTGAGCAGCAGGAATCACAGTAACGAGGTCCACTTCCTCCAGGTCTAAGGGACAGTGGGCGGGGCTGCAGCTGAGAAAATTGTGAGATACGTTAAGTGAACGTTTAAGAATTTTTACTTTAAAATGAAACTTCACAAGTCCAAATAGATTATGCCTGTCAGTGTGCCAATTTCTGGGGTTTACTAAAATACAAGAGAGCCTGGTGATCCATGAGGACCATTAACTCATGCTGAGCACCTTGTAGCAGATACCTTCAATGAGTTAATTTCCAGGCTACGGCTGCCAACTCCTTGTTGTAGATGGCCCAAGACTGCTCTGTATAGTTAAACTTTTTGTAAAAAAAGGTAACTAGATGTTCCAGGCCATTGTGCTCTTGAAGTAACACTGTCCCACTGCCACTGAGGAGGCATCACATGCAACAATATAATGCTTGGCGGGATCTGCATGCTTCAAGACAGGAGGAGATAAAAACACCTCTTTGATTTATTCAAACGCCCAAGCATTTGGGCATCCAGAGAAATGGTACATTCTTTCCAGGGAGGGGGTGGAGTGGGGCAGCTAGCCGGAATAGAGTTAAGAATTTTTTTAAGAAAATGATGGTTCTCAAGAAACTCCCTAATTGTTTCTGGGCTGTTGGGGTTGTCCATTTTCGGATAGCGTCCAACTTATTGGTAGGAATCGTGTAGCCATCTTCAAGGACAAGGTTCTCAAGGAATGTAACTTCCTCCTTATAGAACTCGCATTTGAAAGGCTTGACAAACAAGCCTGCCTTATGCAAGGTGGCCATGACCGCTTCCAATTCAATAGCATGTTGTTCAGGAGTCAGGGAGTGAACATTATGTCATAAATATATGTGACCACGCAAGTAAACTGGAGGTACCCAGCACACTATCAATCATATGTTGAAACATAGCAGGAGCATTCTTCATCCCAAAGGTCATTACACAGAATTGAAAAATGCCTTGCTTCATCTGGATTGCTGTTAACCATTTTTTTCCTTTCATTACCCGGATCTGGTTAAAGGTTTAGATGAGATCCAGCTTGGAGAACACATGGGATTTAGCAATTGCTTGGCTTATCATCTGCACCAAAGGTAGGGGTTAGGGGTCATGAACCGTTACTTTGTTTAAATGTCCATAGTCTATGAAGGGATGGCGGGAACCATCAGCTTTTTTGGTGAAGATGATGGGAGACATGACTAGCGAGGTCTCGTTAAACAACCATCCTTTTCTCAACATGTCGTCCAGCCAAGTGATGAGCGCAACCTCCTCTTCCTCTGTATGGGGTACAGCAGGCAGTTGATATTCACCAACTCCACCGTTGTACAAAATCCCAAGTCAAAGTTAGTATGAGGAGGTAGACGATCTGCCTTTTCAAAATTGAAAATACTTTGATGGCGCAATAAACTTTCTGGAAATCCTGCAATATGCCCGCAGGAGAGACAAGGGAAGAGATAGAACTGCGACCTTGAGTTTTCTTAAGAGTGTTGATCAGGGGAAATCACGCTTCAGTTGATCATTAACGAATGACAGCATGTTAGATTCCAGGTGGACCTGACATGTTGCCGGCGCCACCATTCCACTCCTAAAATCACCAGAAACACCAAGTTTGGCATCACGGAAAATCGATCACAAAAGCTAAACTGATGTACCAAAAAAAGGTACTAGCCTATGGACAACATACGATGTCTGGGAGATATAAGAAGCCACCTTCACTGATGGACCTGCATCCATGTCCAGTTCTAATTGTTGGGCTAACTTGACGCTCATGAGATTACCCGCAGCACTGGTGTCCACCAGGGCCTCAAAAGAGACATGGTGGGTTCAAATACTAATCTTCATAGGCAATAAGAAGAAAGAGAATTTTAATTTATTGGAAGATTTGGGCGTTTCTGTTGTAACTGAAGAAATACTTGGCAAATCAGGGGGAAGGACGGGAGCTTTTCCTGGAGTAAAGATGGGGAGAACGAGGGCTTAAGAACCAGCTTCCTCCATCTGGGCTTTTACTGATTCAATTATAGGTGAATTGGGATCAGCCAACTCTGGCGCAGGAGTAGTGACGGGCTCATAAGACGGAACTATTCCTGGTTTAATGGTAGACACTACGTCTGCGTAGTTGTTGGGAATCCTATCATAAAATTTCCCATTTGGCGGCGGGAAGCATGGCAAGGGAAGGCATTGATAGTAGTCACGGTGGCACATGTTTGATCTACCATTCCTTTTGAGGTGGACCAAACCTTGTGATGAGCAGAAACTGAATACAAACCTGCTCTAAAGATTTCCTGAAGCATATCATTAGAGAGTTTAGTGTGGGAGCCAGTTCACGGAAGGCAGAGATCAAAGAAGCTAAACTAGAGGCTTCAGCCAAAGTATAAAGCAATCTGAAAAAGTGGACCAACCGTGACACAGGGGATTTCATGGCAACCAATATGATGGCTATCAGCGAAGCGTGATCTTCCATTTGTAAGGAAGAGCGCAGACTGCCTCTAACCTAACGATGGGCATCCCCTTCCACAGCGTCCAATAAAGTGACCCCTTGTTGGGTATGAGATAACTCAGCAGCATTGTTAAGAGCAATTGCCGAGCACATCTGCACCTCAGTGAGGGTGTCAAGAAGTTGATTTACTATCTCTCAGGATGAAACACTTGAGCTTTCCTCCAGGCTATTAGGAGCGAGAGGGTAGTAATCCATGCAGTTTGTCTTCCCTGAAGAAATTTTTCCAGGGTAGAGCGGGTACTACTCCCAAAATCAGCAAGTGACAAAATGAATAACAAAAAGAATACTACTGATTGCACGTTCATCTGGTAGAATATTACCACTGACACCCACCCAAAAGAGCAGGGTGGAAGTGGCTAGAAACAATGGTTGGTTGATTATGGCATAGAAATGATAGAAGAAGTTTATTCTGGCCATCCAGTCAGGATGAGTAAGCACCCAAAAAGCAATCCAGAATGCCATATGCATTGATGCATGAATGACGTTGTATGGAGCCGGGCATTGGGAAATGACAAATCATTGTGCAAGACAATAGTGAAAAGTAACCCAAGGATTGACCAAATCAAGGCTGCCCCAGACCCTGGAGGTCTTACTGCAGGGGGTGGTACCACATGCATAATTTCAATAAGGTCACCGGTAGTCAGCGTTAACTTAACTGGGGAGACAAGGGGACGGATCCTTGCCCAAAGATGGTGATGTACGGCCACAAGATCCCAGTATATTGTTGGCGAAAGTTTATAATGACGGGTCAAATTGCCAGAAGTATCTAGCTCGCTGAATCCGTTTATGATGGTAGGGGCCATAGTGACCATTAGTACTGATATAGCCATCTGGTATATGGGCCGATGGGTCACCAGAGAATAGCCATTTGGAGTGCATCTAGAAGGATATCAATAAAATCAAAATTGATAGTTTTTGAGGCAAAATTTTTTTGTAAAGGAAAGTAAGAAAATCGACCAACATTTTTCTCAGTGAGATGCAACTGATTAAATTGTAGTCAATTAATGCGGGGACAAGCTGGGATTAAGACTTTTAATTTAGACCTAACTGGCGAATTATTTGGGAATGGAGGCAGATAAGTTCACTGGGAACTGACATCCGAGGATTCAGTGGCAGACTGTTTCACTGTTGGTTCAACCTCAAATGCCAAACCAAGGCTCAACTGCATTTACAACGGTTGGCATGACGGCGTTTAGCCCAACAAGGAAATGGGAATCCACCAAGGCCACCCCACGTAGGGGTGGTCCCAATTGGTTGGAAATGGGTTTTGGATGCCTAACCAGCCCATGCATAGGTTGCTGGGCTGTTTGTTTGGTCAAAAGCGTTGCATCAGCTGCAACGCCCAATTTGCCAGCAGTGAGCTTTGAACTCTTGTTGATGGTGTCTGATGCTACTACCTGCACTTCAGGAATCATCCCCAATGATTTTGGGAGGGGGTTAATTTTTGCAATCATGGTGTTAGCAGAATCAAAACCTTCAGCGATTATAGCTAATAAATCAGTCTTCATCTCTTTTTGACTATATGGGATCCAATTTTCAGGCTTTTCCCCACTCAATTTTGGACCAAAAACTTCATTTTGGCGATCTCAGCACAAATTTCCCCAGTCAAATGTACTAGTTCTGCTGAGGTGAAGGTGGGCACCAGGGGAGGAATCCTAAGATGATGGGCTGTTACCCAACGCTCATCAACCACGTGGGCGAGGTCACCCTTGGGTGATGAGGGGTACTGCCACCCTCTTTGGTACATTCTTACTTGGAAATGGGAAAAGGGCCTGATCTACGCACAGGGGACGTTTCCTGGGACTTACACAGGTGCGTTACACAGCACTTGTGGAAGTCAGGTAATCTGGGAGAGACCCTCACTGCAGATAAGAGCACATTTCTCTTGGTCTTGTGGAAAAAGGTCCATTTGCCAACAACTGCAGCCAGGTCCTTTGTGGAGAAGTATCTAGACCCAAAAGTTGTGCCTGAGCATCATCAATGCGAGGGATAGGGTAACTATCCTTCTTGGTGAGGTTGCTTAATTTGAAGTAGTCCATCACTATCTAATGACCTCCATTTTTCTTCTTTATTAATAAAAATGGGAGGACCAAGGGCTTTGTGATAGCACCAATAATATGGCATCCAGCAGCTGTTTGAGCTCCTTCCAAAGCTGTAACTCCTCAACTTTTTAATTTTTGGTAGGGCTTAAAAGAAAAAAGTTTAACATCACCAACATTGACTGTCTGCATCCACCCCTTCATATGCCCATAGTCATTGTCAGATCCGGAGAAAATGTCGCAGTAGGTCTCAAGTAAGGCGAGGACATTCTCCAACTCAGCTGGGGTTAGTTCATCGGAGATTTGAACAGAAGTTAGGGTACATATAGAGTGGTCAACAGGTAATCCCATGTCTGCAATAAACCCAAAACAGTGAACTTGCTTGATGTTCTCAACGGGTATCAACAGGCTTCTTCCGATCTCCTGATGCTTTTTTACAACCATATACTTCTTGGTGAGATTTACCAGTAAGAGGTTAATGGGCCGCTGATAAGTAGGGTCTAACACACCTGGAAAAACTCTTGCTCAAAAGGACTAACTCCAAATATGCTGATGAGGTGCAGTGGGCAGCTGTGAGGGATTTAAATGATAATTTTCATGTCAACTACCTTTTGTTCCCCAGCCTTAATGACCACCTCTTCAGAAGCATAGAAAGGGATACTCTCCAATGCTTCCACTGAGGGAGGCAACATTTTGGTATGTCTTCCTGCCGTGGTTTTGTATAGGGATAAAGTGGAGTAGGGATACTCAACTGTGCATACAAAATCCTTCTTATTGAGCACATCGTTAGACAGAATCAGAGGAACCTAATAGTTAAGCAAAGGAAAAGCCCAGCTTTAATTAATAACACCTTAAATTCAAGCATAAATTGGGTTCCAATGTGTCTGTCGTAGGTATTATTAGTCAAAGCTACAGCTGGAGCTGGCAAGAGAAGCTTCCCAAACCATATGGGCAGAGAAGAGTAGGCTCCAATGGCGCGGGTGTTGTTTGGCCCAGCCGTTCCAAACTCTTGAGTGTAATCAAGGTCAGGGGCCAGCTTAATTTACTTCATGAGCTTTGTTGACACAACGTTCACTGAGGACCCAGTGTCAAGGTAGCTTTAACCCGCATTCTATTAACATCAACCTCCACTTCAGTTAAAGTACCACCCAAGAAAGGGGGAAGAGCGAGAACTTCTTTTAGATGAAAAGCGGAGGCAAGACGTTTTGCAGTTTCAGGGTATTTCTTCTGAATATTATGCAAGCTAAGCACATGTTTGGTAGATTGGAGAAATGTAACGATGAATTGATCCGCGTCACTAGCATTGTCAATAATCTTGATACCCCTTATCACATACCAAAGACAAGTGTGACAAGGGATCTTGGCCCAATTGACTCTCTCAGGGTTCAAAAGATCAGGTACCTCTACTTCACTTGTGGCTCCTAAATTGTAATGACCAACATCTTCATCACCCCCTCAGAATCATCATCAGAGGGGTTATCAATGAATGTTAGGGAGCCCATAGGAGGTGTGGTAGGATCAGGACTACCCTTAAAGTAGGTTAAGTCAAGGGGTTGGTGCTTTGTGAAGCAGGCGATTTAACCTTTGTGACCTGAGAAAGGGGTTTATGCGGAAGAGCAGATTTTGAAACCACTTTGGAAGGCCGCTCTGAAGAAGATAGACAAGGGAAATGGTCAACAACTTTCAACGACTGAGTATTTTGATCTGAAGATGCAGGGATGCACTGCCCTGTCAAAGCCAGTACCATCTGCTTATTGTTATAGGATGGAGTAACCGTTTGTGCTAGAAACGTCATAAGAGCAGGTTTCCAAAGGGTAACAGCAGTATTAGAAACTAACTTAATTGGCATAACTGCATGACTCAAACATCCTTTTGTAGGGGCAAGCTCATAGATATCAGTAACTGCTAATAAGGCCTCCTTGATATCTTGTACAGTAGTGAAACTGCGCTTTATGGAAGAGAGATGCATCACCAAGGGAGGATGAGATGTAAGACAGCCATGATAGCTGCAATGGCTTCATCGAGAGAGAGCATTTTGGCAAGTAACAGAGGTTGAGCTTTTGTATAGAAGCGCTCAACATAAGAGGTAATAGATTAACCCTCTTGCAACTAAGGCACATAAAGTCCTGTTTCTGAAATTGCAAACTCTGTTTGGAGCAAAGCTCATCAATAAGCACTTGCTTAACCTCCGCCCAAGTATGTGAAGGGTTCAGGTAAGGAACAATCATCTCTTGTGCTAAGCGGCTCAAGCAAGGGAGGATCTGTTTGACTTTTTTTATCTGATGAATCATAATTACTAATTCATAGACATATAAGAAGGAAGCTATGCTCCCTTCACCCGAGGTGAACTTGCCCTTAAGGGGGAGTTGAAAGGGCGCTGCTAAAGCTTCTCAAGGCGGGAAAAAGCGCTTGTCAATTGCTTTTCAAGAGCAACGATTTTTGATTTAAAGGTAACCCTGTAAATAGCACCATTTTGTAGGAATCCAGCTTATTTAGGTGCTCGCTGGTGCTAATACTACTGGATCCCTCAAAAGTTTTAAATAATTTTAATAAAATTTCACTACTAAAAAATCTGTCTTAGTAATTTTTTTAGTAAAAACGGGTAAAGTAAAAAGCAATCCCCCAATATCCACCCATTCCATATTTAAACTGATTTTAAGGGTTGGAGTAATTTGAAAATAGTTTTGGAATAGCTGCAATGCATTCCAAATTAGGAAATATGTGAAACTATCCTATCAGATCGTGTGAGAGGTAAATTACTGTTTGAGAAATCAATAACTGGGGATTTGGGACAAGATGTAACCATGCGGTAAGGTTTTTATGAACTTCAACTGATCACCGCTAGGAGATAACTTTCATCTTTGAGGACCACTGCCACGCCTATAAAGGGGGTGACCCCACATAGGTGTTATTAAGGACTTGGTGAGGGTTGAGTGAGTACCTTCCGCTGGTGCCTCAAAGTCCACCAAGCGTTCAGCAAAGTCTGATCATTTGATTTTGCACTTAACGCCTGTCCAGGTTTTAAACTGGTGTTACCCCAATTAATGGGTTCCACTGAGAATTGGCTTGGGTTTTTGTCCAATATTCTTGAAATCATTATTAGTTTTAAATTAAGGGATTTTTGGATCATCACAAACTCTTATATGGCTGACCTTACCCCATTTAAGCGGATTTTTACCCACAACATTATTCTTATGGGGCCTGGAAGTCAAATGTCCGACATCCTGAGCTAATTACCAAGAACTGATCAAAACTGATTCTACCAACCAATTCTCCACTGAGGTTTTATTGACAACTGATCGTATATTGCATGAGCACACCATTTCAAAGATTCATGCTAAAAATAAATAAAAAAAACTCCAAGACTAATACTAAACCTGGCGTGAAGGAATCCCTCAAAATATCATAAATGGGGTGAAGACACAAACGCAAAGAGCTGCTGCTGATTAAGCGGAGCTGGAAGGGCAAGAGGGCCCTTCCCATTGCACCTAAGGTGTGATGGGTAGGAGCCTTTACAATAGGGATGTTGAACATCTCTTAACTCAAGTCCTCGCCGTCCCAGGTTAGGAAACTGAATTTTTTTTAAAAATAATTTACCAGTGGACATCCTGGCCTTTCAGGAATCCCATTGTCCACACATTGCTAAGGAAACATTAGACCATGCTCCTCCCCTCCCTTTCTTTTTGGTTGCCACACTGTGGTGTGCTTATACACATGACCTGTAGTTTTTTGAATATACTTTTAAAATTTTTATTCAATGGATGTGTGCTAGTAGTGTCCTTTTCATGGGACAATGAAGGGCACGCTACTATTATTATTTATGCCCTGACCTATGTGGGGGCTCACCAGGAATTCCTCTCAGCTGTAACTTCCCTCCCACTTACTCATGATCCATTTTTGGTGGGCTACCTGAACTGCTGGGCCAACCTGGTCACTGACTGCTGGCCTTCTGTGCCTGCCCCACACAGGGGCATGTCGAACTATGGATTTAAAAAGCCACTTTGGGGCTTTTTGATACTCTCCCCAAACATGTACCGCTGCTACCCAACATGTATCGCCCCATGTGCATAATGGTCAGCTGAGGTCTAAGTCCCAAATTGACCTCATTCTTGCCTCATTGAACTTTCACCCCCAGATTGCATAATTCACAATGACTAAATTAATTTCTCATACCACAGGTTGGTTTTAATTTCTTTCACTTTACTAAGCCCAGTGGCACAGGTGCTGAAGTGGTACAAACTTTGTCCAGAATAAACCGAGTCACCCAGTTTTTCCTCATGGGTTAACACTGAACCTTTGGCACCAGAATTCACCACACAACTTTGTGCTGATCCCCTCACTACCTATTCAACCTTTAATGCGAATACCATCTTTCAGGCATATCACCTCTCATTGCATCACTCTCAGGCTGCCTCAGCAGTCATTAAGCACATTCTAGTGGTGGACCACATGGAGTCAAATGTCCCTGCTGCAGGGTACAGCCCGCTTTGGGTCATAGGTGGGAAGAAGTGTCTGCTCATCTTAACGCACTGGTAAAACAACACTAAATTTGCATTTGTGTTCAATATAAGCAAAAATATAACGGCGGGTGACACATGCTCCACCTACTTTTTCCTTAAATTCTTTGCACTGTGACAGAGATTGGCCTGCACTCAGGTAAGGCAGATAGACCATTCTGTTGCAAAAACTCAAGCTGCCATTGCTGTCAAAGTTCAAAACTTTTACTCTGAGTTATATAAGTATGAATCAGTGAAACTAGCTGAAATTAATTAGCTCCTCAATGGCGCAGATATCCGCACCATTTCCCATTACCCAGAGCTGATGAATTTATTTTAAATTTTAAATTTATTGCGGGGAAGGCTGACCATGGGTTGGACACTTCCAAATATGACTCAGACGAGACAAAACTTAGTACCAGGGGAGGCACCCCAGAGAAGCGATGCTATCTCTTGTTGCCAGCGGGAATGCCACTTATGGGAAGGGGGAGGGAACGTGTGTAGGGGGCGTAGCCACTATTGAGCACGTGTGGAGGAAGGGGTCTGATTTGATGAACCAGAATGGGAACCAGGAGGAGACCAGCTGTTGGCGACGTGGTGGGAGGTATCCAAACATCCACACTTGAAAGTGGTCCACCAAATGAGACCGGAATCTGTGGACAGTTTCTGGGAGGGTGGGGGTGGAGCTTGCGATGGCATCCAAGACAATCGTGTGGATGGTCCACATGGCGATTGCAACCACCAGAGCACGAAGGGAGGGTGGGAGGGGGAGGCCATTGATGAAGCAAACATATCTCTTGACAGACTAAAGGGATGTGTTTGATCCTGGCCTAGCAGACGTTGGACTTCGCGCCATATTACTTTAGAGGTGGGGCACTTCTCCAGGCGGTGAAACAGCGTTCCATACTGGCCACACACGACACAGGATGAATGTAAAGCATTAGAGCGCTCAGCTGTACAATACACCCACCTCAGGCAGCGCCACACATGGGAGCGGACTTGAGGCTGCAACAGAGGATGGTGTGCGTATTTCCAGATAATCTTTTGGGTCTCAGTGGGATAAGGGATGTCCATCATGTCCAGGTAGTCCACCCTGGATAGGACTTGGGGTCGAATGGGGATCACGCCATCATGGATGGGTAGCCCCTGTACCTCTTGTGTGAACTGAGGAGAGGGGCGGCATCTTCAGGTTGTATGTCCACTAATACGAATTCTCCACTCTGCGCTTCGCATGGAGAGTAGGATTCGTTTGTAGTGGGTTTTGGTCCCGTGAGGACCTGTGGCTGATGTGTGTGATGCGAGGTATTTCATCAGGGAGTGGGGGTTTGATGGATTGTTGAGGCCCAAGGCTCGGGAGAAGTTGGAGCGGGCCGCGCGGGACCAGTGGTGGGATGGGAGTGTAGGAGCAGTGACGGCCGCAATCCAGGTGCCCAGGATCTTGGCGGCATGGGCTTTGAAGTCTAGTAGGCCCATGCCACCATGATGATGAGGGCCAACATGACCTCTAGCCATACTGATGGAGGGCGGCCTGACCAAAGCCAACCTTGTAGCAAAGCATACAGGGATTTGAAGAAGCTTGGGGAGAAGGGGATGGCGTGGGCTCCAAACCAGACTTTGGATAGGAGCATATAGTTGGCAAGAACAACCCTGCCAGTGAGGGTAGTAAGGTGGGCTCTGAGAGAGGCGATTCGCTTCGTCACGTTGTCCAGTATATGGCACTCCATTACTGCTGACGCGTATCCACCTGCCTCCAATCACACGCCCAGATGGCGTACCGGTCCTATGGTAGGTCGTGGCACAAAGGGGAGCACCAGTGGAGCGGTGTATTTTGAGTCAGTAAGGCGTGGACGTGGGCGAGCAGCTGGGCTGGGTTGGGAACTACTTGCTGGGGCCCAGCAGTTCTGAAACCGACCAAGGAGGATGATTTCAGTTTTTGGAGGCGTTCAGTGCCGCGTTGCTTACCTGGGAATATTCCTGGATGAGGGCTTCAAGCGCACGTGCATCTTTGTTATTAGACACCCCCACCACGCAAGCATCTGCAAATGCCATCATCTTGACTGGGTTTTGGCCTGGCACAAGGACCCTAGTGAGTTGGGCATTCATATTTCGCAGTAGTGGGTCAAGGCTGAAGTTGTATAAGAGTGGGCTCAGGGGGTCCCCTTGTCACAGGCCCCTTTGAGGACGGACTACTTCCGTTAGGAAACCTGGGCCGCGCACTGCCATTGTTGCAGATTCCGTGAGCAGCATCACCCAGTTAATGAAGCGGGGAGGTAGGCGGAATTGTTGGAGGCAGGCCCTAAGGTATTCCCAGTTTACTCTATCATAGGCCTTTTGTTGGTCCAAGAATACAAGTGCCCCAGAGGCTGTGGACTGACATACATTAGCCACAGAGTGCATGTTATTCCAAAATAACCTTCTGGGGATGAAACTGAATTGTTCTTGGGAGATGGTGGCAGATGCTACAGTCCCTAAACGGTTAGCCATGATTTTTGTTGAAATTTTGGTGTCTGTATTTGTTAGAGAAATGGGGCGCCAGTTGGCTAAGTCTAGCTTATCCCCTTTCTTGAAGAGTGTGACAGTAAAGGCCTCATGTCCTCCTGGTAAGAGGCGCGTTTCCAACAGGCTTTGGTTAAGTGAGGCAAGCAGAAGTGGGATATATATTTGAAATATTTTTTGTAGAACTCATATGGAATGCCATCTGGGCCTGGGCATTTTTGGTTTGGCGCACCGCGAATGGTAGTCCAAAATTATTTGGAGTAATTAAATTCATTATTTCCGGGTATTGGAAAATGGTGCGGATATGAGCTCTGTCAAGAAATTCCGCCATTTCAGCCGGCTGAATTGGTTTGGCTTGGTATAACTTGGAGTAATATCTTTGCGTTTCGATTGCCACTTTGGCCGGTGTGTCCACAATAGAATTATCTGATCTTCGCACCTGTGTGCAGGCCACGCTCTGGCATGGTGCAAAAATTTTCTTTGAAGAAGTATGCGGTGCACTTGTCGCCTTTAGTGATGCGTGTGGCCCTGTATTGGACACATACCCGATGTTTGTGTTGCCTTTCAAGTGCATTGAGGTGGGCTGCTGCCTCCGCCCACTTCTGGCCCCATGCAGGGCTATATCCTGAGGCTGGAATGTTGGACTCCAAGTGGGCCAATTCTTTCAGCGCGCGCGATATAACTGCCAATGTGGCTCATGAGCGTCTGGATGAGAGATGGTGATAGTGGCGGATGGTGTCTTCTTTGAAAGTTGCCCATGTGGAAATGGGGTCCGCACAAAACGGTGCAATAAACAATTTTGCCAAAGTTGCCTCTTCCACCCACATGGAAAATCCTGGCGATGCGAGCTCTGGGGGGCGGATTTTACACCAATGTGGGGCCTTTGCAACTGTGACGGGTAAGTGGTATGTTATCGAGACCAGTCGGTGGTCAGAGAATTCCATTTTTGTTGTTTTGAAGTGGGAGATGTGGGGTTGGAATTTAGCCGGCCCTAGAATAAGGTTGATGCGGGTCATGGACCTTAATTGGCTGTTGTGGATGTGGGGACACATCATGTTTTCGAGCAGTGGGGCATGTCATGGCAGTGCATCCATTAACCCAAGGGTGGCTTTTAGAATGCGTAGTTCTATGTGACCCTGTGGGGCGTGGGGTGAGGGCGGCCACCGGTCCGTTGGTGAGGTTAGCCAACAGTTCATGTCACCAATTAGGAAAGAATTGGGGGTAGCGGGAGTGATTTGACCAATGAGAAAAATTCCTGACACTCTTGTGCACCGTTTGGGGCATAAATGTTGACAATTGTGTGTGCAACACCGGCCCATGAGAAGGTGACAACAAGCACTCAGTCATTTAGGAATGTTTCTGAAGATGTAAATTTGAAAAAATTGTTTTTCTAAATTAGCACCCCACAGTGCTTCGACCAAAAGGATAGGGATGGTAGGAGCATTGTTTTCCAAGATTCCTTGGAACCTTGTGGACAGTGGGTTTCCTGGATGGCCAGGATATCCACAGGTAAATTTTTTGTAAAAAACTCAAATCCTAGCCCGGGATGGGGAGGCCTTGAGTCCAGCAATATTCAGCATCCCTAGAGTGAAGGTTTCCCCCATCGCACCTTAGGTGCGATGGGGTGGGCCCCTTTGCCCACCAGCCTCTTCCAGGTCCCCACAGGCTTTCACAGCAGCGGGGGTATTAGCAGCAATACTATCAGGGTTTTTGTTAATTTTTGCAGAAAGAGTCGCATTGGCTTTAGCCTTCGCTTTTTGTTTTCCTGACCTCAGACAAATTTTTTGTGGTGCTGATAAGTTCGGTGCACCGTCAAGTGGGGCAAAAAAAATTTTTGGTTGGGATAGGTCCCAAGTCAGTCTTGACTGGGGCTTGGGTGCAGCGATTGGGTGAGATTGAATCTCCCATCGGATCCTCAGATTGAGTGGCCCATTCAGCATGGGCCTCCCAATCTGATTGGGTGATGGATTCCTGAGTTGCTTCCGCTGCGAAAGTCTCCATGTCCTCCTGGCGTTGTGAGTGTGGGATGGTGGTGGTGACCTTGGCCGCTTCCTTGGCTGTGGTCCTATGGGCCTGCTTGGCCTTCTTCCGCTCCTGTGGGGAGATGGGCTTTACCAATAGGTAGCAGCCTTGTGCTCCCCACGGGAAAGCCTCCTTGGTGCTTGCAGTTGGTTCATAGTGCGCCTCTCCGCTGGCCATGGCCGCCGAGGGGTGCTCTTGGAATGTGACACCCTCTTTGATGAGGCACGCGTGTGCCTTATGGCTGAACGTGTCACAGTGGGTGCAAATGGGGGGCGCGCTGTCCATGGTTACCTGGAATGGGTGAGTGGTGTGCCCTGTGATGTCAATAAAGGTGGAGTGCGGGATCTGGGTTAGGTCCTTCATGATCTCCTCGGTTGGGGTCAGAACTGCGATGGCTTTGCCGGTGCACAGGTGTGGCATCAGCGTGAAATGTTGCATTTCAAAAGATTGTATTTCGCCATATATGGTGAGACCATCTTTCAGGTGTTGCTCCAAAATGTCACGTTTTACCTTAGTAGGCAAAAAGTCAAACGTGAGGAAAATTTGGTTTGATTTTTCCATCTGGTGCATTTGGTTTCGATGACCTATTGCCCTTCGGGGAGGTTGATCACTACGCGCACTGCTGCAGCCTCATCTGCTGCTTTTTTGCTCTTGAAACCTAGGTCCAGCCAACTGTTTGACATAGAGTGAGGTGCAACGTACACCGCGGTTGGGAAAATTTTGTGTACATCTTCACAAAATTTTTCCCATAGGGCCATTTTTTGGATGTCCAGATACATGCGGACTCCAAATTCCACCAATGAAAGTGGCTGGGAGTGTGGCGTGTTGATGTACTGGTTGCATCATGCTTGCCATGCGAGTATCTCCGGGGAAATAGTGACTGCCAGTTTTTTTAAAATTTTTGTCTATTCTGCTGGTTTCTCTGGGGCGTTTTCAAACGTTGGAGGCCGCGGGCACTCCGCCTGCTCCTCTTGCCTTGCTTGCTCAACTGCTCCCAGACATGGGCGCAGACTAATCCCCTCTATGAGATTATCAAACTAGATTTAGTCTTAAATTGAATGGGTTGCAAAAGTGTTTGCAACGAGAAAGAAAAGTTTTAGAGCTGATGAATTTAATCAATCAGGATGAAATCAGGTATACCATTCGCAGTGCACTGCACAGGAAGATCCCAGGCCAAATGGGATTCCATATGAGTTTAACAAAATTTACTTTAAATATTGCTACTCTCTGATGCTTGCCTCTATGAACCAGTGTTTATTGGAAATGCGCCTCCTTCCTTAGGGCTATGAGGCATACACTATAACGCTGAATATTAAAGGGGATAAGATGGACTTGGCCAACTGGCGCCTCATATCACTTACTAATACAGATATTAAATTATTTACTAAAATTATGGCCAAACGCCTAGGGGTAGTTGCTTCTGAAGTAATCTTTCCTGAGCAATTCGGTTTTAATCCAAAGTGGTCAAAATGAGACAACATTTACACCATACCAATGTCTGCCAATCCACGGCTACTGGGGCGCTTGTGTTCTTAGACCAGCAAAAAAACTATGATAGGGTCAATTAGTATTAACTCAAAGCCTGCCTCCACAAATTCTACCAGCCCCATCAACTAATTAATTGGGAGATGTCTCTTACAGAATCCACCACAATGACTGTGTGTGGCCCTACCTTTCTCTCTGATGTAGTACACCCTCAAAGGGGTCTCCTCAAGGGGACCCTTTAAGCCAATTCTTGTACAACTTCTGACTCAACACCACTTTTTTGCAATGTGAATGCCCACTTTGCTGGTGTCCATGTGCAAGGCTAAGCACCAGTTAAGATGCTGGAATTTGCTAGCGATTGTGTGGTTGGGGTGTCCAACAACCAAGATGCACACGCTCTGGGGGCTACTATCCAGGATTACTCCAGGGTCATTAACGCCGCACTTAACGCCTCTAAAACTACAATCATTCTCCTCATCCAGTACCAGGCCCGCTGGTCACTAGCACCCCATTACCTACCTGATTTTGCAGCTAGCTCACAGGTTCATTTGCCCCGGCCATCCCATACACCATGCTTGTGCTCTCTTTCATGCCAATACTTACTGCTGGTCTAGTGCACCATTTAGGAATGTGGCTTGAAGTGGGTGGGTATGCCTCATCGGTAATAGAGCACCACATTCTTGACAATGTTATAAAGCGCATTGCTTCCCTATGAGACCACCAACTACCCTCCCGGGCCAGGTTATGCTTGCCGACTCTATGCTCCTGTTCAAATTTTGGTTTGTGGCCCACGCCATCGCCTTTTCACCCTCTTTATTCAACTCTTTGTACGGCCTACTACAAGGGTAGCTTTGGCTAGGTCAACTCCCCTGTGCTCCTGGATGTCATGTTTGGCCCTCTTCATAGTGGTGGTATGGGCCTGCTCAATTTTGAGGCCTATGCCACCAAAATAATTGGCACCTGGGTCGCTACGGTCACCAACCACACACTCCTAGCCCAACACTGATCATGCGTGTCCTGTTTCAACTTTTCCCACACCCTTGGCCTCAACAATCCTACCCACTTCCATTCACTGTTAAAGTATATTGCCTCTAATTCCTCTGTCATGGGCCTGCATGGGACGCCGGCTCACTTCAAATGCATTATCTTTTCCATGTGGAGCACTTGGTGAAGAATCAGCATCAGTGGACACATCGCCCAGAGGGGTCGCCCTATTCCCTGTTTAAAACAAGTAGCCCATGGCTAAGCCGTTTTAAATAACCTGGTACCCCAACGTCCCCACCTCATTGCCAGTGTGGACTATCTTGAGAAGCTTGACATCCCTTACTCATTGGAGACCTAGAAGGACATTTGTAGGTACACTCACCATCTTCTTTTACAACCCCAGATTCGCGCCCATGTTTGGAGAAGCCTTAGAAAGGTTACCACATGTTTAAGCGGTCCAATGTCTCTCAATCCTCAAGCATTGTATGCAGTCAATATGGGCCATTAGTCCATCACTAGGAATATTGCCCGCGATCACAGGCGATTTAGCGGGATGTTATGCGCCTCTTTTGCCAAGAGCGTGAGCAGGCTTTCAGTCTGTCCAAAAACATCTTTGCTTTTTCAATGACCTCCCCTATCCACCTTTTGCTCCGCGCCTTAATTGTTGCAATAGTGCTATGGACGATCCACACTATTGTCCTTGCTGCACTTTCTGAAACACCCCCAGCCCTCCGTGAAGCTGTGCGTCACTTCCACTCCAACCTCACGGATTACTTTTAAGCCTGGCTGTTTGGTCACCTGCCATCCTGCCAACGCCAGTTAGTGTCATTATGGTTCCCCATCTGGTTCCTCTTGTCGGACCCTTTACTTCATTCATGTGTATTTCAGCCCAGACTTCACCATTCACTCCCCCTCTTCCTTCCACTGGCAGTCTTTCTGGAAGCAGGAGGTAGCCTCAGATCCTCTGGGGTGCCCCTCGTTTTCTGAGTTTTTTGTAGTTGGAGTTTACTGGAAGTGTTCATCCCATGGTCAGCCTTCCCCAAATAAAATTTAAAATTATTATACAAGAAAGTTGGAATCACAAGATACCTTACATGTGACCTTTGGACATGGATACCAGTGATACTGGAAGCTCACAATAGCTTAGGAGATGAAGGAGCCACAAAAGTCTACATATGGATCAAGAAAGATACTATTGGAAAGTGATATTGGCCTCTGTACTAGAAGCCTTAGACGCATGCATAACTAGTAAAAACAAACTCCACATAAAACCAAATACAAGTATCAGTCAATGACCCCTCATCAGCCATTCTATACCATCAGTTTATAAGTTATAGCTCCACTTATTAATCACATAAAGAATCAATACATTCTTTTAAGGTATTGATCATTTCATGAAGTGGGTCAAAGCAATTGCCATTACTGCAAAAACGCCAAGACTACTGCTAACTTTTTAACTAAAATATATCTTTACTAGTCACAATAGCCCACAGGAACTTCTATGCAATAACTGGAAGAATTTTACTTCAAAATTCTTGAGAATCTTAGCTATGAGTATGAGAAACTCAGCAGCTATATTTAACGCCCTACAACCCATCAACTAAAGGGAATGTAGAAATATTGTATGGAACACTAGTCTCAATACTATGCAAGATGGCCAATACTGATTCATAACACTGGGACCATTATTTCCCATGCGCATTATGGCTTACAGGATAAGTTTCCATTGCAACATCAAGTTGTCACCTTCAAGTTCTTATATGGAAGAGAGCCTGGCCATGGCTCTATTAGCTTACAAAGTTACCAGTGACAATACCAAAGAGCCTGAAAACACTAATAAGATTAAACTAGATGATTAATCAACTTCAATCAGAGGCAATGAAAATCAGAAAAATTATAATTACAAGAGAAGGCCAATAAGTAAAATCATCCCATTACCTTTACCCGCTTTTGAGATTTCAGATTTAGTCTTGTACTATCACATTTGTATAGTGCCCCGAGGAAGAGGATTATATTTTATCTGTGATGGTCCTTATGCTATAGCCTAGAAATATGGTGAATGAATACACAATCATGTCTTTAAAGAAGTATTAACCATTATCTGCATACATAGACAAAATTTTGCGTCTTTACTCCTCTGTGCCAATATTCTTGAAGGGGTGATGTCAGATATCAAAATATCTGACATGATGGAAAGAATATTGAACACCTAACCCTTACAGAAGAATTAAATTCTTAGACCCAAGAAGGGGTTTAAAGAGTTGCATTGATTAATTACAAAAAAAATTGTTAGTTATTAAGGCTCATTTCCATAATAGGAAATTCCCATCGGACCAATATGAGCCCAATATATCAGTTGACAATATGTTTGATCTACCATAAGAAATTGCCACCAGCCCTCATTACCCCCAACACCCTATAGACCTCACTTTACCCTTTCTCTGCTATCTACATTATTCAGTGGAATTTATTTTAATCTTCCATAAGATATGTTGATAATAAATTTCAACACAACTTTAAGTTTTTGGATATTATATTTTGCACTATCATATGTATCAGTGGATCAAATCTTATCTGCTTATCCAAGTCCCTGAACCAGTTCCATTCACTTTATTGATGTTTATCAGAATTTTTTAGTTGAAAAATCCTGATCTTTGCTAGTCAACTAATACCCAAGTAAATAATACTGAGACTGACCAGATTACATCAAGATATACCTGTCCTTGTACAAAGCAGCACTATGTTTTAGACAGCTTAATCCACCAATATTAGCAGACCAAAAGAGGAAATTCTAGAAGGTTTGTGAACTGTGGAGTAAGTTGCCTGACCAGAGGTCCAGGTATAAAAAAGGTAGGGCCAACTTAAAGAAGGTTATATGCTGCAACGCACATTCTGAGAAATTACCATTAATGAATGATCTCCAAGCTGGTAGTACCTACCAATACTATGGCATATATGAAAATTTATTTTTGTTAGGAAGTTGATATGACTGGACAATAAACTACATATACCAGCGGATTGGAGTATGAATCAAGATGAGTCTCGAGAATGATGGAAGAGTTTTATGAATAATAATTGATTGAAATGTCGACCATGCGGAAAATCAGGGTAATTACACTGAGATTCGATATAAATGAGAGCTTCTAGAAAAGGGAAGACAAATAGAAGACTACCAAGCCAAGGATGTATCTGGGTGAGGAATCGAGATATAAAGAGTCATACAGAGGATTAAAAAGAAAGTCTTTTCCCAATAATTAAGTGATTGCAGATAAGTCTACGATTAGAGTAAAATAATAAAGGTCAAAATAAGGGGCAATTGCTCTATATATAGTTTATTGATTTTTATTAAAGTTGGCAATCTCCATATTGTCCAATTTGGTTGCTCAGTGGCTAATACCCTGTGCAAACTGACTTGGCAGAATTGAGCCTCTACGCCAAGAATCAACAGTGGTGCTCACTCCATCTAGTACTAAAAAAACAGTGGTGCTCACTACTGAGGGCCACTGGTCAACTATAGTTCTTTGACACTAGGATATGATGAAAAGTGATAATTTGTTATGAAAAATTTTATCAGATTCCATGCACATTATGCTGAAGAAGCATGGGATTTAACTAACAACAAATCAGTATTACTTACTGTAACAGAGCCGGGTGATGAAGAAGTTATGGTCAATCTGCAATTAGAAAACTGCCCTTAGTTGACAGCTGACCAACAAGGTCACTCCATGAATGTGACCTCTCAGCAGCTGCAGGATATTATGGAATGGCTGTTGTGAGGGTATCTATTGTATGAAGATGAGGCAGGGGAATATGCCTTGAGTTTGTTTTATAACCAACGAGCCCAAGAAAATCGTTACGCCCTATACATGTCCTGTCTGGATGCGACTACAATGGGGTTGGCTTTCCGACTTGGTACCCACAGAGTTGGTGAATGTCTCATCGCTTATGTGAAACTGTCTATTCACCAGCTACTGCGTGTGCTGGCTCAGCACAATATAGAGATTGGAGATATAATGCAGCTCACTCGAGCACATCAAAACAATACTTGCCTCCTGCTTGACTGCCTCAATCGCTTCTTTCTAGAAGTACAGGGAGCACTGGTGTAGATGGACAACATGTTAGGTACATCCGCCATCGACGGGGCATTTTGGTCCCACAGTTAAATCTAGATTTACTCCAAGTAATAAGAGAACTGTTGGATCAGCATGGCCTATCAGCAGAATGGATTCAGGATGTAACAATGTTGGAAAGTAATACTGAGCGCTTTATGTCAGACCTAGCTGAATGGGCAGAAGCGCTTGAAGCTGTGATTACTCATCTTAGGGAAAAGATAACACTGATGGAACTGCAAGTGGAGGATCAAGTCAGTTCATACAAACAGAATCAACCCAAATTTGCATTTAATGGAGTAGTCATCAAATGACAGATAAAACACTTATCCTTTGGTCGACATCCCCCAAATATCTTGAGATAATTTGTTGGGTTACACAACTGGAAGTTGTTAGCCATGCTGAGTGCAATCAGGCTCTTCCTCTTCCAATTAGTGAGACAAGGGAGTATGCGGACCTGCAAGCATGGCTGGATACCCTTTGACGGGCCAATGAGGAATTGGTATGGGAATAAGCCGTCCTCCTTACCCAAATAATTGATGCTAATCAACAAGTGGGTAACTCTAGTTGGCAGCCTGCACAAATGCAGAACATAATCGAAGATGTCCTCTTGTGACTACAAGTAGTGGAGCAGAAACTGAACGTTGAGCAAAAATTCCATCAGTAGTTGCAACATCAATACAATACACTACAACAGAAATTCTAGGATGGACGGTGTAGATGCTACTAATTAAAAAGAAGCAGTTAATCAATGAGCATTTTGTGGAGCACGCCAGAGCCGGGGGAGATGGTGCAGTTAGTGGCAATGAAGGGGAAGAATGCTATGGATCAGCTAACAAATATCCCTTAGGCGGTGTGATGGACCCCCTGTTTCTCAATACTTCTTTCAGGTCCATTTTGACAGATCCGAGTCTATTTGGCCAGTTGTATGATGGTTCACAAGGGGGTGGTTCCCTTAGTCGCTCAGGAACCAATTTACCCGCTTCTTGCGGCAGAAGCCTGGAGCAAGGCGAAGCTGTTCAATTTGAGAAACCAACTCCCTTAAGTCATGATGGGAATACACACAGTTACTTTGAGCGAATTGAATTTGCTGTGGAAGGGGCTTCTGATCAGCAGAAAGCAAAACTGTTGCTGTCCGCTCTAGATGTGGAAAGCGCTGATCAAGTTATCTGCTACATTACAAATAGCTCAATAAAATATGAAGAGGTTAAAGCAATTGTTCTCCGGCTGTTTGGGGGCGCGACCAAGATGGCCCAATGGAAGGCTAACTTCCTGACTATACAGTTTCACCAAAACAAGACCCTGTTAAATTCGCTGAATGTTTCTTGGTGGAAGCACATGTACTACTCAGAGCTAATATTTTATTCACTGAGGATGCGGGTACAGTGATGATGGCGGCCATCAAACCATATCAGGAACTACACAATGCTATGTCTCACGTTTTGGATGGAGTTGTGGGACTTATTTGAATTGTGAACACCTTATGTCAACTTTCTGCCACAATTAGTGTCCCTTATGTAGCTAAAGAGCCTCAGCTGTCTCCGCATCAAACTCTTTAGGATAAGGGCTTCATTGACCAATCTATCAATTGCTGAAACATATTTTTCCTTCATACAAATCAGCGGACCCTTTTCAGCCTATGTACGCTCTTCCAGTTTGTCCACAACCCTGGAACCATTAATAAATTTTTTAACTGGTCCTTCCGCTGCAGGCTATATATTTGAACCTTTTATAAATACTTGCTTCCAGTGTGGACGAAGAGTGCATTATGCAGGTAATTGCCCTAGCAACCCACAAGCATATGCAATGCCAACTGAGAAAATTGAGCAGGGAAAAGCTTGAGTGGAGTAGAGATGGGACGCTCTACCTCCACTAAGTCCAATTCACTTGTCCCTAATGATTCCCAAGAATCTCTTTAAGTAGGATTTGGAACTCAACTATATGATTTGTTATACCAACAGCTTCTGTCAGATACCCCCACTTCCACTTCTGAGGTAAAAAATCTCCTCCAAGCCCTGAGTTCCGACAGGACATGCAGAAACCATATGCGTGGCAGATCCTTTAACAGACGGCACAAGCAATGCGGATCACTTGTCAGACGTTGCCTCTTTAGTAGGGGTTAATATAGCTTTTCTGGTGGATAAAAATCGCTAGTGAGTATCCTCAGGTTGGCAAGGGCATTTCCTTCTTTTGAGTAACACAATGCCCTTGGACGTACATGTAATATACACTGATGGTTCTTCTTAATTGGAATGCACTTACTGTGACATTTTCGTTCAAAACACAAAAATCTGCGCTATCATAGACACAGGAGCCCCTGTGAACATAGTCTCTACCAGGTTGGTGGCTAAGCTTCTGTTAAAACTGGATGTGGACCATTGAGTAGTATATGGGACCGCGGGGAAGCATTGCACTGTATCAGAAGGATCATATAGTGCATTGCCTTTATGATTTGGGTCAGTTTGAGCTTCCACACCAGCGGTGGTTCTGCCAAAAAATAAAGACATGTTTATTGGTGCAGCATTTATGAGGAAATGTGGTGTTGTGATAAATATGGCGGAGGAACCTCTTAATATTTTAGGACAACATATCCTCATTTATTTTACCCCTTGTGGAATCCCAATGGATCTGTTCCACTCTAGTCAAATTAATCTAGTGTACAGTGATGGAGTGATTCCTGTTCATTATTAATGAATGAAGTGGAGAACCAGGGATCTCCCCTACCAGATTTATGAGTACAGAGGGATTCCGCTTCAGGAAGCGAGCGCCTTGAGCCTACCATCTGGACACCATTGCATAGTAGGGACTGAGCTCGAAATCAATGTCCCTAAAGGGCTTTATGGGGAAATTATGGCGCCTCACCAACACTCATGGCTTGAACCACATGTGGCTCCTTGGCTACCTCTGGGAATGGGTAGGTGAGAGTGCTGCTAGAGAATTTACAGAAGAAGACAATAACTATCCAGAAGCACCCAGTGGTGGCTTACCTACACTTAGCTCCTATAGAGGAAGTTTGCTGTATTCATGATGTTGGCTTGTGAGAGGATCTCAGACTAATGACATGCTTATCGTTTGGCATATTGACAGTGGTTCTGCGGGAAGCACTTACTGGATTATCAGCAGAACAGCAAGATAAGGCTATGGCGTTATTTGAAAAGTATTTAGATAATGTCACACATGATAATCATGGTTTGGGGTGCGCTCAAGGGGTGGTACATCAGATAGATACATGGGACCATCCTCCCAGTAGATTGTGACCTAATAGATGTACAAAAGCAGCAGAAGAGGTTGTCTCTGACGAGGTGGATAAACTTATTGTGCAAGGGATGTTAGAGCCAAACAGTCCGTGGGCATCACCTGTGCTCATTGTAAAAAAAATATGTCTCAAATTAAGTGGTTATTGATTATTTCAAACTCAATAATGTAACAAAGAAGGATTCCTACCCTCTTCCACAGATTGATGACGCGTTGGACTGATTGGGTGGGACATATTATTTTTTCCCTATGGATCTGATCTCAGGGTACTGGAAGATCGATTTGCCATCAGCAGATCGGGAGAAATGTGCTATCATCACTTCAAGAGGGTTATTCCAGCTGACTTGCATGCCACAAGGGTTGTGCAACGCCCCAGCTACGTTCCATTATGCCATGGATATGATTTGAGGTGATTTGAAGCTGTCCTGCATCTTAGTTTACCTCGATGATATCAACATGTTCTTGCAGACATTTATGGAGCACATTGCCCACTTGGAACAAGTGTTCCTTCACCTCGCTACCACTAATATTAAAATTAAGCCTCAGAAGTGACATTTATTTAAAGAACAATTAGAATACCTTGGGTTCATTGTGGATTCAAATGGGCTTAAACTGCAGCTGACTAAGGTGGAAGCAATAAGCAAGATGACTCGCTGTAAAAATTTACTAGTTTGTTCTTATTAAAAAAAACCCTAGTGATCCTTTTACTGCACAGGTTCAATTTCCTTGTGCACCTCGCATTGTAAAGAATATATTATCCAATAATAGTATGGAGACTATTATCCATAGTTGAATTAGAACTATTATCAGGCCCAATGCTTCAGCCGGTATCTTCTGATTAAATACATGATAGCTGTACTTGTAGGGTTTTTTTTTTAGTACTAGATGGTCCCAACCCAAGGGGGGGCTTGTAGGGTTTGTTCCCTGCAATATTGTCCACCCAATCTTTGTCAAGATCACTTTTCTTTCTCGTTGCAATCACTATTGCAACCTATTCAATTCAAGACTAAATCTAGTTTGATAATCTCACAGAGGAGATTAGTCTGCACCCATGTCAGGGAGCAGTTGGGCAAGCAAGGTAAGAGGAGCAGGTGGAAGGCCCGCGGTATACAATGTTCAAAAACGCCCCAGAGAATCCAGCGGAATAGATAAAAATTTTAAAAAAACTGGCGGTCACTATTTCCCCAGAGATACTCGCATGGCAGGCATGATGCAACCAGTACATCTTTACGCCACACTCCCAGCCACTTTTGTCGGTGGAATTTGGAGTCTGCATGTTTCTGGACATCCAAAAAACGGCCTTATGGAAAAAAATTTTGTGAAGATTTGCACACAATTTTCCTGACCGCAGTGTACGTTGCACCTCACTCCATGTCATGTGATTGGCTGGTCCTAGGTTTCGAAAGCAAAACAGCAGCAGATAAGGCTGCAGCATGTGTGTAGTGGTTGACCTCCCGAAGGGCAATGGGTCATTGAAACCAAATGCACCAGATGGACAAAATCAAACCAAATTTTCTCACATTTGACTTTTTGCCTACTATGGTAAAAAGTGACATTTTGGAACAACACCTGAAGGATGGTCTCGCTGTATATGGCAAAATACAATCTTTTGAAATGAAACGCTTCACACTGATACCACACCTGTGCACCGGCAAAGCCATTGCAGTTCTGACCCCAACTGAGGAGATTGTGAAGGACCTAACCCAGATCCCGCACTCCACTTTTATTGATATTGCAGGGCATACCGCCCACCCATTCCAGGTGACCGTGGACAGCGCGCCCCCCATTTGCACCCACTGTGACGCGTTTGGCCACAAGGCACATGCATGCCCCATCAAAGAGGGCGTCACATTCCAAGAGCACCCCTCGGTGGCCATGGCCAGCGGAGAGGCGCACTAAAAACCAACTGCAAGCACCAAGGAGGCTTTCGCGTGGGGAGCACAAGGCTGCTATCTACTGGTAAAGCCTATCTCCCTGCAAGAGTGGAAGAAGGCTAAGCAGGCCCTTAGGGCCACAGCCAAGGAAGCGGCCAAAGCTACCACCGCCATCCCACACTCACAACGCTAGGATGACATGGAAACCTTCATGGTGGAAGCAACTTGGGAATCCATCAACCAATCAGATTGGGAAGCCCATACTGAGCGGGCCACTCAATCTGAGGATCTGATGGGAAATTTGATCTCACCCAATCGTTGCACCCAAGCTCCGGTTGAAACTAACTTGGGACCTCTCCCAACTAAAAAATTTTTTGACCCGCTCAATGGTACGCCAAACTCTTCTGCACCGCAAAAAATTTGTTTGATGTTGGGAAAACAAAAAGTGAAGGCTAAAGCCAACGCGACTCTTTCCACAAAATTAACAAAAGCTCTGATAGCGTTGCTTCTAACACCCACACTGCTGTGAAGGCCCGTGGGGATCTAGAAGAGGCTGGTGGGCCTGGGTGCCCACCCCTCGCACCTAAGGTGCAATGGGGGAAACCTTCACTTTAGGGACATTGAATATTGCCGGACTCAAGGCCTCCCCATCCCGGGCTAGGAAACTTAGTTTTTTACAACACAATTTACCCAAGGATATCCTGGCTATCCAGAAGTCCCACTGTCCACGAGGTTCTGAGGAAACTTGGAAAATAATGCTCCTCCCATCCCTATCCTTTTGGTCGAAGCACTGTGGGGTGCTAATTCAGAAAAATAATTTTTTCAAATTTTTATCCTCATAAATATTCCTAAATGGCTGAGTGCTTGTTGTCACTTTCTTGTGGTCTGACGTAGCGCACACAATAGTCAACATCTATGCCCCAAATGGTGCATGCAAGCGTTGGGAATTTTTCTTGTCAGTCAAATCCCTCCCGCTACCCCCTAGACTCTTTCCTAGTTGGTGATATGAACTGTTGGCTAAACACACCAACGGACTGGTGGCCTTCCTCACCCCACACCCCCAGGGTCATGTAAAACTACGCGTTCTAAAGGCCACCCTCAGGTTAATGGATGCGCTGCCGCTACATGCCCCACTGCTCAAAAACATGACGCGTCCCCACGTCCACAACAGCCAAAATAAGGTCCATGACCCGCATCGACCTTATTCTAATACTGGCGAAATTCCAACCCCACATCTCCCACTTCAAAACAACAAAAATAGAATTTTCCAACCATCGGCTGGTCTCACTAATCTACCACCTACTTGTCACAGCTGCTAAGGCCCCACAATGGTGCAAAATCCGCCCCCCTTGAGCTCGTGTCACCAGGATTTTCCACATGGGTGGAAGAGGCAACTTTGGCAAAAAAATTTGTTGCACCGTTTTGCGTGGACCCCATTTCCACATGGGCATCTTTCAAAGGTGACACCATCCTCCACTATCGCCATCTCTCCTCCAGATGCTCACGAGCCACATTGGCGGTTATCTCGCGCGCTTTGGAAAAATTGGCACACTTGGAGTCCAACATCCCAGTTACAGGATAAAGCTCTGCATGGGGCCGGAAGTGGGCGGAGGCAGCTGCCCACCTCAACGTACTCAAAAGACAACACAAATATTGGGTTTGTGTTCAGTACAGGGCCACACGCATCACAAAAGGCTACAAGTGCACCGCACATTTCTTTAAAA
The DNA here is from genome assembly GCA_022478985.1 of Massospora cicadina. Taxonomy (NCBI): domain Eukaryota; kingdom Fungi; phylum Entomophthoromycota; class Entomophthoromycetes; order Entomophthorales; family Entomophthoraceae; genus Massospora; species Massospora cicadina. The sequence goes on along the minus strand of JAKSZP010009624.1, from coordinate 43,322 downwards.
AATTTGCACCATGCCAGAGCGTGGCCTGCACACAGGTGCGAAGTTCAGATAATTCCATTGTGGATACACTGGCCAAAGTGGCAAATAAAACGCAAAGGTATTACTCCGAGTTTTACTGATCCAATCCAATTCAGCCAGCCCAAGTGGCAGAATTTCTTGATTGAGCCCACATCTGCACCATTTTCTGATACCCGAAATAATGTTTTTGATTACTCCGATCAAATTATGGACAGCCATTTGCAGTGTGCCAAACCGAAAATGCCTAGGCCCAGATGGCATTCCATATGAGTTCTATAAAAAGTACTTCAAATATATATCCCCATTGCTGCTCGCCTCACTTAACCAAAGTCTGTTGGAAACGCGCCTTTTACCAGGAGGACATGAGGCCTTTACAGTCACACTTTTCAAGAAAGGGGATAAGCTAGACTTAGTCACCTGGCGCCCCATTTCTCTAACAAACACAGACACCAAAAATTTTAACAAAAATCATGGCTAACCGTTTAGAGACTATAGCATCTGCCACCATCTCCCCAGAACAATTTGGTTTCATCGCCAGAATGTCGATTTGGGATAATGTGCACTCTGTGGCTAACGTATGTCAATCCACAGCCTCTGGGGCACTTGTATTTTTGGACTAACAGAAGGCCTATGATAGAGTAAGCTGGGAATACCTCAGGGCCTGCCTACATCAATTCCGCCTACCCCCTCAGTTTATCAACTGGGTAATGCTGCTCACGGAACCTGCAACAATGGCAGTGTGTGGCCCTGGCTTCCTGACAGAACTAGTCCGCCCTCAAAGGGGCTTGCGACAAGGGGACCCCCTCAGCCCACTCTTATACAACTTCAGCCTTGACCCACTACTGAGAAACGTGAATGCCTAATTCACTGGGGTCCATGTGCCAGGCCAAGCCCCAGTCAAGATAATGGCGTTCGCAGATGATTGTGTGGTTGGGGTGTCTAATAATCAAGATGCACGCGCGCTTGAAGCTCTCATCCAGGAGTATTCCCGGGTAAGCAACGCAGCACTGAATGCTTCCAAAACCGAAATCATCCTCCTTGGTCGGTTTCAGAACTGCTGGACCCCAGCAATTAGTTCCCAACCTGGCCCATCTGCTCGCCCACGTCCTCAGCCTAATAACTCAACATACACCGCTCCACTGGTGCTCCCCTTTGTGCCACGTCCTCCATAGGACCGTACGCCATCTGGGCGTGTGGGTGGAGGCTGGCGGATACGCATCAGCAGTAATGGAGTGCCGTATTCTGGACAACGTGACAAAGCAAATCGCCTCTCTCAGATCCCACCCTACTTCCCTTACTGGCAGGGTTGTTTTAGCCAACTCTATGCTCCTCTCCAAAGTCTGGTTTCGAGCCCACGCCATCCCCTTGTCCCCAAGCTTCTTCAAATCCTTGTATGCCTTGCTGCAAGGATGGCTTTGGTCAGGCCGCCCTCCGCCAGTGCGGCTAGAGGTCATGTTTGGCCCTCATCATCATGGTGGCATGGACCTGCTTACTTCAAAACCCATGCTGCCAAGATCCTGGGCACCTGGATTGCAGCTGTCACCGCCCCTACACTACCTTCCCAACACTGGTCCCATGCAGCCCACTCCAACTTCTCCCGCGCCTTGGGCCTCAACAATCCATTGAACCCTCACTCCCTGATGAAATATCTCGCATCACACACATCGGCCACAGGCCCTCACGGGACTAACACCCACTACAAACGAATCCTACTCTCCATGCGGAGCGCTGAGTGGAGAACCCGTATCAGCGGACATACAACCCAAAGAGGACGCCCCTCTCCTCAGTTCACACAAGAGGTACAGGGGCTACCCATCCATGATGGCGTGATCCTCATTTGGCCCCATGTCCTATCCAGGGTGGACTACCTGGACATGATGGACATCTCTTACTCCATTGAGACCCAAAAAACTATTTGGAAATACGTACACCATCCTCTATTGCAACCTCAAGTCCGCTCCCATGTGTGGCGCTGCCTGAGGCGGGTGTATCGTACAGCTGAGCTCTCTAACACTTTACACTCATCCTGCGTCGTGTGTGGCCAGTATGAAACGCTGTTCCAACGCCTGGAGAAGTGCCCTACCTCTAAAGTGATATGGCGAGAAGTTCAACATCTTTTGGGCCAGGATCAAACGCATCCCTTGAGTATGTCAAGAGATATGTTTGCTCTATCAATGGCCTCCTCCCTCCCACTCTCCCTCCATGCTTTGGTGGTTGCAATCGCCATGTGGACCATCCACACGATTGTCTTAGATGCCATCGCAGGTTCCATCCCCACCCTCACAGAAGCGGTCCACAGATTCTGGTCTCATTTGGTGGACCACTTTCTGCGTGGTTGTTCAGATACCTCCCACCACGTCGCAGACAGCTGGTCTCCTCCTGGTTCCCAGTCTGGTTCATCAACTCAGACTCCTTCCTCCACACGTGCTCAATTGTGGCTACGGCCCCATGACACGTTCCCTCCCCCCTTCCCATAAGTAGCGTTATTGCTGGCAACAAGAGATAGCATCGCTTCTCTGGGGTGCCTCCCCTGGTACTAAGTTTTGTCTCTTCTGAGTCATATTCGGAAGTGTCCATCCCATGGTCAGCATTCCCCGCAATAAATTTAAAATCTTTTTCAAGATCTCCTTATCAAAGTTTCTTTTGGTCTAACACACAGTCAGCAGCAATCCCTTAGTTGTGGTTCCCTTTGTCTCTAGATCCCAACTCAGATCTCTACTCTTCTCTCTGAGAGTCTACCAATTATTGCCTTCTGCAATAATATCCTTGAGATGGAAATTCACACTGGATGCTGACTGTCTAACTATAACTGAATCTACAATAAAACTAATAATGTTTTTTGAAGTACTAGTTGTTCCTGTAATAATACTTGCTTCTTGTTATTATAGTGAATCCTAGGGAATTTATAGGGGATTTGTTTGTCTAACCCTCGGTTGAAACCTCTTCAATGAAATGGCAGCTGTTGCTTTTGAATCACCCTTCTTCGTTTCAGCAGTGATGGTCTTCCCCATCCTGGCTAGGAATCCATCATTGGACATCCTCGAGCCCTCAAAATAGAAAGAGTCAGAAACGTGTCCCTAACATTTTCCTCTAGATCCAAGTGAACCAACCAAAATTGGCTAGCGACCTGCTTAGGTAATGGTACTTTTTACCCATTATGTCAGGTCACTTCACCAACCGATCAATTCACTAGTTACAGGCGGCATCACTCACCTCACAACTCACTACTCATTCCCAATCAGTTAGTGATGAAATCCGACCAATCCCAATTGGTACACCTGATAGTTAATCACTATCAGATGCCCCTATTTTTTCAGCCGCTCCACCTGATGAGATATAAGGTATTCATTTGGATTGATCCCTGATGGATATGACCAAGAAAATTTCCCAAAATCCCCAAATGTAGTTCCTCTGAAATTTGGGCCAACCGATTTCTAATTTACTTCACTTTAGGGAAGTTTCCCCTAGTGACACCAGGTAATCAAGCATGCTGGGAATATGAGCAAAACTCCCAACACTTGCCCAGATAATAAGCAGGATATTCAAGTGTTTCTGTGGATGGTCAGGTACTACTGACAGTTCATTCCCAATTTCAGTTTTATTGGGGCCCTGCTTTTCAAGTTGTTAAAGAAAAATGCCTCTTTTGATTGGACAGAACGATGTCAGATGCTTTTGATGTGTTGTGAACCTTGTTAGCAAGCGCACCCATTTTGCAATATCCAACTTCAACAAACAGTTCATAGTGCAAACGGACGCCTCCCTCTCCACTATAGTGGCAGTATTATCCCAGAAGGACGATGACAGCGTGTAGCATCCTGTTTAATTTTGTAGTTGAAGCTTGAACTGCCACAAATGAAACTACACTGTGACTGAGCGGGAGAGTTTAGTGGTGATCTATGCTTACAAACAGTTTTGGGTATATCTACATGGGGTGAGATTCCAAGTAGTGATGACCACGCTTCCTTGCACTGGATGCAGAATCTGCATGAACCGGAAGGACAGCTTGCACATTGGGCACTGAAGCTCCAGGCATATGATTTCAAGACTATACACCATCTGGGAGCAAAACATCAAAATGCATATTGTCTTTCCCAGCTGCCAATGGTCGCTATCACGGCAGATTTAGCTGACATAATGTACTAGAAGATGGTGGTGAACTAATACCAGGGTGAGCCGCTGCAGGTGATCAAGGTATTAGATGGGCTCAGGGAGGATACTTTCCTATGTGGGGGAGAACTATATAAGCAGATTGGAGACTCAATGCTGATCTTCCCTAAACCTTTGGCTAGACCTTCAATTAATATGGATGCTCATCAGGCTGTAGGTCATGGAGTATTTATGAAATCCTGGAGTTTTTGCGACCTCATTACTACTGAGAGAGAATGTATTACAATGTATTAGAAACAGTTAGTTGTTGCCATCAGTGTCAAGTGGAAAAGCCATTCCACAAGAAGACCACATACCAGTTGGTTGAACCCTGGTTCACCTGGCACACCATTTCCATTGAAGTAGTGGGACCTCTGCCAACTAGCACCAATTGATCCAAGTATATAATTGTCACCATTGATCTTCTGAATCGATGGGTGGAGGCCAGGGCCATTAAAGACTTGGGCGTGGTCACCACTGCCAAGTTTATTATGGAGTGTGTTATACAGTGACAGGATGCCCGCAGTTCATTCAAACGGATAATGGAACCAATATCACTTTGCACATCCTGTCAAAGTTGAACAATTTGATGGTGATCTGCTGGGTTTTGACTACCCCCTATCATCCGGAATTCAATGGAATGGTGGAACAGGTCAACTTAACTCAAGTGAACAAACTTTATAATTTGGTAAAGGATTGACCCTCAGAATGGAGTGCCCTTATGCTACAGGTGTGTTCACATATAATATCAGCTATCATTTGTCCACTGGTAAGAGCCCTTTCCAACTGCTATATGGGTGACATCCAGCTCTGCCTGCCTTGCTTTACTCGTGCGTAGAGGATACTGGTGGGGTGGACCCTCAGCGATATTTAAAGACTTTTATAGACACATTGATCAAGCTGCAAACAGAAGCCTACTCTACCAGTTTGGCTAAGAAGATTCGCAATCAAGCAGCTGATCAGAAGTGATGGTGCAGACTTCCGCTGTTTACTGTAGGAGACCATGTCTTATTCCATGACCAGCACAGATTTAGGCTAAAAAACAAGCTCTTCAACATTTGGGCCAGGCCGTTTGAGATAATTGAGAAGACTGGCATGGATGTCTACACTATTAAGGAACTGTGTGGGGTCAGATTGTCAACTAAGTTCATGCAAAGTTCCTTTGAGCATATAAGCAGTAAGAGCCTATCATCAAGTCAAGGGGGGTAATGTCAGGAAGTTGATATGACTGGATGATATGCTACTTATACCTTTAGATCAGAGTATAAATTGAGACAAGTCTCAAGATTGATGGAAGAGGTATATGAATAATAATCAATCAAAATGTCAACCATTCGGTGAATCAAGGGGATTATGCCGAGATTTGATATAAATGAAAGCTTCTAGAAAAGGGAAGATGAATAGAAGACTACCAAGTTGAGGATGCATCTGTCTGGAGAATCAAGATATCAAGAGTCATACAGATAATAAACAGAAAGTTCTTTTCACGTGATTAAGTGATTGAAGATAAGATTGTGATTAGTATCGAATAACAAAGGTTGAAATAAGGGGCGATTGCTCCATATATGGTTTATTGAGTTTTATTAAAAATGGTGGTCTCCATATCATCTGATTTGATTTCTCAGTGGCTAATACCCTGTGCAAACCAACTCGGTGGAATTGAGCCTCTATGCTGAGAATCAACAATTTTAATTAAATTTCGTATTTTATAACAATTAACATTTAAGGGTGTAGCATAGTTGGGATGGCATCCCACTAGCACCCTCACAATTTGGGTCCCAATTCGCTATGGCAAAAATTGTTTTTTTGTTCCAAGAGAATATCAATACATGTGAATTTGCACACCATGCCTTGGTCCAACCAAGCGATTCAGTGAAGTTAGATCGTGTAATCACAGCCTATCAGAACATGCGCAGGAAGGTTTCACCCTGGTACTTAGGCTTGGTCCTCCACTCCTATATTTTCGCTCCCTACTCCTAACCCTTCTATCAGTGCAGTATATTGTCCCAAGGTTGGTCCACCTCAACTAAAAAAATCAACATCTGTTTAGAGATTTTTCTTTCTGCTTGACCCACTTTCAAGAGAATTTAAAGATACAGATTAGCAACCCAATTAGCTGTGACACCAACCCACTGATGTCCACAGCCCCACATCCTGCTGCTCCCATGTGGGGCAGCAGCGAAGTCCATCCAGCATACTCCATCCAGAAGGAAAACGCACTTGGGCTGGTTCATCCAGTCCTAGAAATCCTTGGGTCAGTTCGTTCCACCCAAGCATCTCATCAACCACCTTTCACGCTTCCAGGTGGTACCCCGCTGCCCTCTTATGCTTCCCAATCTCATATGCATTTTGGCCTTTGGGTCAAATATGGGAAATTGTTCCCATGTGTAGACAAAACTATCATTGAACTTGCACAGGTGGTGATGCAGCCCACTGGGTTTATCAATTTTCGCCCTATAAGGGGTACTTCAACCTTGGTTTTACATGCAAAGCTGATGCTGCACAGCAACTACTGTGCCCCTTCTCTTTAAGGGCATCCCAATTCTCACAATGTGCACCCTGATCTGCTGACTCCACATTGGTGGTTCAGTTCACTGGATTGCCCACTCACCTTCCCACTGAGGTGCTCCATCAGGAGCTGATGGAAGATTTGGCTGTCTACAACACCGACCACATCCTTCAATTTGTGGTCTCCAATGGAGCCACACGCCTCACTGGGCCTTGAGCATTCGCCTTGATCATCCCTAAATTTACTGACATTGCTGAGCAGAATTCCCCTCTCTCCTTCATTCTTCTACACCTGACCACCCAATCTGGGCCCGCATTGAGGGTGTGCGGACCATCTGTCCATCTTGCTTTTAGTTGGATCACTTGAAGCGTAGTTGCTCCTACCTCACTGCTTCTGTCAACTCTGCAATCTTGGGTGCCAGCTGCCCATCCTCCGACCACCCTGCAGCCATCTGGGAATGGAGTGCAATCCTAAACCCCCTACTCCAAAACCTGCTGCCACTGCTTCATCTGCGGCAGCCAATCTGGCCCTTCCTATCCCGGTGCCACCAATGCTCCCACCAATCATGAAGCGGTTTAAACACCCATTTGCTCCCAAGAACCAACCAAATTGCCTGCCTTAGCCATCCCTATTAAGGAAAACGCAGCCTTGTATGACATGAACCCATGGTCCTCATTGGGTGAATTGAAGAATCAGGTAATGTGATTGAAGACCTTAAAATTGACATGAGATAGTTTACCCCTACACAAACCCTCATAGAGACCCCTCGGCGCTTTTATTCCCCACACTTCATGAAGATCTGTTATGCACCCTACACCATTTTTTTGCTGTGGCAGCAGCTGACCAACCCGAAATATTTTTCCTCGATAATGCTGTTTCCCACATAAGAAAGATGCTTGCCAAAAGGTCTCTCCCTCTCATCCTTATCCCAATCTGCCCCCACAGAGCAAAAAAGCCATTCTCCAGTTTCATAAACAAGCCGCAGATGCCGTTCAGAAAGTGATTGCCGCTTCAAAACCCAAAGCAAAAGTCACACGCACTAGTGCCACTTTAATATCCCAACTTACTGCCATCTGCATTCAGGTGGAAAAATGCTTTTCCACTTACTAAGCGCGAATTATGATGATATTATCTATGATCAACCAATCCTCTGCAATCTTACTCTGTTTATTGCTGATAACTCCATGCCAATGCTCTCTGCCTTGGCTCACGCTCTGTATGTTGGGGAACCCGCGGATGAGCCCCCTGACCCCCTTTCACTTCCGCCATGGTGGTATAAATGGCTTGCCGCGTACACCTGGTTGGTTGCGTTCTCATTTTTGTGACTTACTGCTTGTTTTGAGCGTTTGATTCAGGTTGTTTAGGTTTGAATTTGCTTTGGTATTTATGTTTTGGCAATGTCCATCCCCTGGTCTTACCTCAAATTAAATTAGTAATCTGTTTGGATATACGCTTACTTAACACAGTTGTACCTAACTAAAGCTCATACTTACCTGTGCTTATATAACCAGTTTAAGTTGATAATTGCAACATCTGGTGCTCATTATAGGGCACTTTTAATGACACCATAGAGAAACCCAAAAACACAGCATCATGAGTCAGGATCCCAACCACCTCACCAACAGCTTTGGGGACATGTATCCCCCAATCTATGGCACAGGAGAGCCCTCCTGTGATCACTTCCAACTTAGCAGTTTGTATGAGGGAACCAAAGCTCCCTTTAAGGAGCTCACCCCCATAGGTCCGCTGGCCTCTCAGTAAGTATACATACTGCCACCATACCCCCTAAACACGTCAAAGAAGTCATGGAATGGCTCTTCAGTGGATGCTGTTTCCATTTTGAAGCCCTTAATGAAGCGCATCTGGGGATTTTCCAAAACTACTAACCAAGACTACCTCTATGCAAACTATCATTTAATCTGGAAGATGTCAATGCCCTCTGTGGTCAAGAAGCTCTACCTAGGTGAAAATTATCAGAATGATCATGAAATACATACATCTTTAAACTTGCCAAGCCATGTGCATCCTCACCCTGCACCACATTGAGATCAGTGGATTGGCTGAGTTTGTGGAAGCTCAACGTTGGGACAACCATCTTCTAGCAGATCAATAGTAAAGCATCTTCTTAGAAGTCCTTTTGTTCATCTTACACGCCCAACGTCAGACAGGTGAAGCTCACCACTGTGTAAATAAACTCATGGATCATTTGAATGACAATCTGGCCCATATCATTAGCGAGGTGTTAGATCAGTATGGGGCATCTTCTAAATGGATCGCCAATGTGACTCATCACTGCGGCAAGGTTGAGGATAACTGATGGCAGAGATGTAATGCCATGATACAGTATAGTCACTGATTTGGAGGCTCACACCAAAACTAGTCAAGACATCTGGCAGCTGGTGGAAGAGCTGGAACAACGGTTTACCAGCCTTTTAGGAGTATTGGTAGACTATTAGCTTATCTAAGTGTTCTTGAGCAAAGCATTAATTCAGCCATAACAGAATCAGCAAGCTCGATGAGTGCCTATTCAATTTCAAACAGCCTTCCGCTCAACAACAGGGGGATATTAGAATAACAAATGAGGTGGTTAAATCCCAGGGCCTGGGGATCGCCTGTCTCTGAGGAGAACGTGCTCTGAATTTTGACTCTCCATGTTGAAATTGAAATTGGTGGAGCTCAAGCAATCCTTACAGGATGAGCGTCAATACCTTTCTAAAACATTAGATCAATTCTGGGAAGAGATTAGAGGCAAACTCTGTAAATCCCAATGAGGTCCTCACGCCTGGAAAATGAGTGATCTGTTCAATGATGCGCATGAACCTATCCTAAAAGACTGCAAATAAAAAGTGATAGAGCATCCTCATAGTGAAACATTCCGGTGGTTTTGACCACTATATGCATGCTTGATAGATCAAATCAGACTGCTATCCCAAATTTTTCCCTTGTGATGCTCCCATTATTTCAGACAGCCATGACGAAACACCTATTCACCCTAAACCCACCGCTGACCAATCCTCCTTTAGCCGCTTAAACTTTAGCTCAAAAACCAGAGGGGCGGACTTACCAATGATGCCGCAAAGCCTCAGCTGAGCATCTAAAAGACGTTGACTGTTTCAGGGTCATTACATCAATCTGATGAAATTTGACAAGAGGGGAAAAATACACACCTTCTTGTCAAAATATGAAATTAGCTTGGACGGCACAAGCAACAAGGCTTAACTGGCGACGCTTATGAAATCGCTGGACTGGAGAGTCAGGAGTTGGTCACGCCTATCAGAAAAACTAGGCTGTCCCAATGAAATGCAAAGAGCATTATCACAAAGGAGTTTGGCGGAGTGGATATGATGACAACAAGGAAGACTGCCTTCCTCAACATCTCTTTTAAAAAAGAAGATTCTCAAGTTCACTAATTTCTTCTACCTAGAGGCCCAGGTGTTATATGGCACAAAAGTTATGAACAGTTACAATGTACAGATCGCCTTTTGGAAAGCCTGAATACATACAAGGAGTTTTACCAAGTTATTATCCCATGTTGAATGACAAATACATTTATTGCAGATGATAAGCTTTTTTTTTTACTGCTGCGCTGCAACCATTAAAATTCCTAATAAAGGGTACTGTGACCATAGAGAAAATCAGAATAAGCCCTTCTAGAAGGATGTCAAATAAAGCCGCCCCATACCATTAAACCCAGCCAAACTACATCCGCTTAACTTTATGCCACCAATGAAGATTAATAGGACACTATGCCAATCAGTGCCACACCAAGGGTCCCAAACTCAAGATACATCAAGTGGGAGCAGTGGATACCAAAGAACATGGAAAAGAACGGGTGGACTAGCATTAAATATTCAAATTCTCCTTGTCAAAACTATCCCTAATTTTAATTTCAAAAACCTTGACTTAACCTCCATCATCGCTGACAATATACTAGTGGTCACCACCCACTTCTGCAAGGGGACACTAGAGTTCAGGAAGCCAAAGTAGCATCTAAACCCTTCACACAGCTGTTAAAGCAGTATAACTTCTGGTCACTTCTAATGATAAGTTTAATTTAGAAAGTAAATGTGACTATCCCCCTTGGGAGTTAAAGAAGATTTTCTCCTTCTATGTGATGAATTAGTCCCACCTGGGTCTGGTGGTAAGCTCAGCGTAAACTTTATAGATACTAATGATTCTTACTATTTTGAGTGCACGTACATTGACATTATTGCGACCAAGATCTGGATCTGGGCCATAGTAGATAGAGTGCCCCTATTAATATTATATTCACTAAACTAGTCAAGAAATTGGGATTATCACTGGAAATTTACCAATACAAAGAGTTTGGCATACTGAGAGCCAATTTGACCACCTCACTAGTGGATTAAATCGCGCTACTGCTAAGGTTTGAATAACTCGTTGTAGCGGCTTCTGCTGCCATGGATCTGCTAATAAAAACTATACTGGGATCCCAGTTGGGGTTTGCGAGCACCCAATGGCGTAAAATGGTATATTCATAGCGGTCCAAGTGACTAGTAAGAGTGGAGTTCTATTGAGGATGTGAGGAAAGTAAAAATTTGTTAATGTACCAAAGGCCCTAAAGGCAAACCAGAAGGTTGTAAAAGGGCAACAGCAAGTTTTGAAGGGACAACCCCCAAGGGTGGTAGAGGTAGTGAAGACAATGACTCCTCCAGGGTTTGCAGTTGCTGGCCTTTGGATTTGAATAGGAGAGCTTGCGCACCAGCAAGGGATGGCACAGGGGCCACTGTGTGATCAGTTGTGGGAACAAAGGTGGAATGTGACCCACAAAGGGGGTTGGAACTGAGCTTCCCCTGGATGGGGCGCTCCAGATCCCACAGGTGGGCCAAGCCATAGGCAGGGCTGGTTGTGAACCCCAAGTCTGCGAGCAGTGGGGCAGGGCCACTCAGGCGCTGCTCCAACTGGGGAGCAGTTTTGGAAAACTTGGCAATAGAATGGATGGGAGGGTGCTCAACAAATGGATGTGCAGTAACAAACAAAACAGTGGGTTCATCATTGTGGCGAGGCAGATGATTGTGTTTATGATCTGCTGCCACGTGGCAGGGTCAAGCAACTGGAGGATCCAGTTAGAAAACATCAGTAAGAGAACTTGAGTTACAGTGCGCTTTGTCAGATTGATTTGCAGAATTTAGTAAAAAGTAAGGCAGATGGAGACCATGGCAAGCTGTATGGGGAATTTGAATTTTATTAAGCATAAAGCACGGAAGATAAGAGAATGAACTAACTAATGCCCCTGGGCAGGGCAGTTGCCTTAAGTACCAGATAAATTGCATAGGGAAGGTATCATAGGTTGGGTTTCAGGGTTTGGCGATGGAATTCGGTTGTTTGGAATGTAGGGGGTAGGGTGGTGCTCAAGATTTTGGAAAAAATCAAAAATTGCAAATTTTCCCACATTCCTGGGGCCAAACCAAGTCGATGCTATCAATCTGGGTCCTGGTCATACAAGTTGGACTGTTCACATTATTCAGATTTTTCAGATTTGTCCCAGGAGGCAGAGACCATTGGATTGAGCTGTTCACAACTTGGACTAAACTCTCAATTGGCCTATTCGCATGATCTGGACTTTTTGGATCTGTTTTGGACAATGGGGCACTGGTTCAAGTCGTTTGGTACAGCTTCAAGGTCCAAGTCATACCCTTATCTGACTTCTTGTGCCAGCCAATTAAGACCAACTCCCCCATACTGGAATTTGATGGCTGGGCTCCAATGTGGTAAATGCTGTTTCGCCAAAATTTTGACATAGTTTGCCTGAGGAGTGGGGGGTCCTGGGGGCCTGTCCATGGCCTCTAGTGTGCGAAATCTCTCTGCAGACCCCCTATCAAACTTATCAGGGTTAAGGAGGGGGGAAGAGGTGGAAATAAGGTATCCTTGGGGAGTGCAGTCACCCACCGCTCATCTATCATGTGGGCTAAATAGCTCAGATGTAACAGAGGGTCCACTTGGCCCTTGTGACCTCTTTTTTCAGGAAGGGGTGTTGTTCCCAATCCAGTTGCATGGGCTGGTCTCTAGGACTTACATCTGCAATCATTATCCCAAACACACACTACAATATCCTCATCAGAACCCTTTTCATGAGGATTTATTGTGTCAAACTAATTTTGAAGGATTTAGTCTAATGATACTCAACCAGGACCTTCCATTGTATTATTGGAGAGGGGAACAACAAATGCTGTTGCAGCTCTGCTGTTTGTAACTCTAGCTTTTAAAGTTGGGACTATACACATCTATTACTGAAAAGGGTTCGGATGAAGCCAATATTTATTACAACAAATCTATGAATTATATGGCATTCTTTTGAGGGATGGAGGCCATGTGATAATTCTTCTGAGCCACCAAGTTCTAGTGAAAATGGACATTGCCCTGAAGATTCTGCCAGGTTTATCTGGCGAAGTGTAAGGGTGGTTAGCCTGGCAGGTAAAACTGCTTCCACCCTAGTGCAGGTTTCGAGTTCAAAACCTGTACTGGCTAGAATAGTTCTTGGTGTGGTATATTTGTCCCAAGGTTGACCCAACTTATATTTTTTGTTTTTTATATGGCGAAGTGTACATGTCCCTCAATCTCCTGTGTCAATAGCCAACTTCAGTATCAGAGATTGTTATCTCGTATCATAAGGTGATGGGCATATTACTAGATAACTTCTATTCATACTCAATCCAGGTGAAATGGCACCAAACTATTGCATTCCTCCATATTCTTCTGATTGACGAATTGCAAGATGTGAATGAATTTGGGACGCTAGAGGAGTTTATGGTGAATGTAAAATTGTGAGGCTTTCTGCTCATTCATACCGCACAAATCCTTGGTTGGGCTGACAGAAGAGGAAAAAGATCAGATGATGACCCTGTTTTAAAAATATAAACAAAAGTTTTTTCAATGAGCGACTTTGACTTGGGATGCGCTGAGGACGTACTGAATCATAATGACATAAGGAGCCATCCACCAATATGCCTCCATCCCATACACCGGTCTAGGAAAGCAGATGAGGTCATCTACAAGTAAATCAGCCAGCTAGTTAAAATGTAATGCTAGTACCATTTAAAAGTCCATGGGCATCTCTACTTCTAATCATAAAGAAAAATGACACATCTAACCAAATGGTGATTGAAAACTGGTAACTCAAAATTGCAATAATGAAGGACTCCTACCCTCTTTTAAGGATCAACGATGTGATTGACTGACTCAATGAGCGAAGCACATCTTGGCCATGGATCTAATTTTGGTTACTGGCAGATAGAGATGCCTCTGTCAGAACAAGAAAAATTTGCCATTATAATGACCCAAGGGCTGTTCCAATCAACTCATATGCTGCAAGGGTTATGTAATGCCCCTGCCACATTCCAAAGAGCGATGTACAGCATACTTTAGGATTAAAAGATTTCTTGGGTCTTTAGTCTATTTAGTTGAAATGAGCATCTTCCTGATTATTTAACAAACACTTACATCGCCTGAAAGAAGTGTTCCACTAACTCGCTGCTGCCAACCTGAAAGTCAAGCTCAAGAAAGTTTATTTCTTTTTAAGAACAACTTGAGTACCTGGGCTTTGTTATTGACAAGGAGGGCCTGTATCCCAACTGGCTGAGATAGAGGCGACTGAGGAGATGAGGACTACCGCCACCAAATGAGACATCAGATGTTCCTTGGAGTGGTCAGATAATATCATTGATTCAATAAGGATTTTTAGTAAAACAGGGGAGCTGCTATTCCATCTATTGAAGAATAGAACCTCATTTGATTGGATGCCAGATTGTACCTGGCTTTCAACCAACTTTTCACCTGCCTCACAACAGCGTTAGTACTCATGTACCAGAATTTTAATAAACTGCTCATAATTCAGATGGACGCCTCAATTACCGCCATAAAAATGATGCTATCCCAACTCAACGACAAAGGAGTACAACACCTTGAAGCATATTGTAGCTGGACGCTAGATGTATATGAGCAGAATAGAACTGAAAGACAAAAAAGAATGTTTGCCAGTGATCTATGCATGCAATAAATTTGGGCTTTACATCAACAGGGTGCACTTCATGGTAGTAACTATAACTACTCACTGAGTTGGCTGCAGAACCTTAAGGAAGCTGGAGAGATGCTGTTAGGATTTTTGCTCATATTCCCAGCCGGCTAGATTAACAGGGATCGCTAGGAGATAATTTCTCTAATGTGAAGTGAATTGGATATTGGTTGACCCTCATTTGAAGTAACTATGTTTGGGGAATTTTTAGGTTATTTGCCTGGTCAGATCCATTTAGGATTGATCTGGATAAATACTTGATATCTCATCAGGCATAGTTGCTGACGAAATAGGTGCATCTGCTAGTTGATTAACTATCAGGTGTAACAAATGGATCGCCCAGGTTTCATCCCCGACCAATTGGGTATATACGGAGTAAGTTGTGAGGTGAGTGATGCTGCCATCTACTAGCAAATTGATTAGTTGGTTTTCAACCTGCCTTAATGGGTAACAAGTCTCATTGCCTAAGCAGATCACTTACCAAATATGGTTGGAACACTTGGATTGAGAGGAAAACGTTATGGACATGTTTTCTTACTACTTCCGTTTTAGGTCTCAGGGATGTCCAATAACAGAATCCTAGCCAGGATGGAGAATATCATTGCTGCTTAGATGAGGATGGGTGATTCAATGACAATGGCTGCCATTTCATTGAGGAGGTGCCAACCGAAGGTAGGCGCCAAATTCCCAACATAAATTTACTAGAATTCACTAATAAATAATCATAGTTTGCCAAATCATAAATTACCATATCACAAAGTATCACTTTTACTAGAGTATTAGCTTGGTTACTTAATCAGCATCCATTTTTTCTATTCTTTCTCAGGGATATTATTGCTGTCTGCAATAATTGTGAGACTCTTTAATATAAAGATTAAGGATCTGAGCGGTGATCAAGAGAAGAAGTAAAATAAAATTAAGGATTGCTGACGACTTTGTGTCAAACCAGAGAAACCATCATCATGAATCTAAGGAAGGTAGGTTAGATGGTTTAGGGAATGAACCCCTATTTTGATACATCTCAAGTATTTTGAGAGGAAATACAGACTGAGCGTTAGACTGAAATCTAATAATTCCATTAAACTACAGATAATAGTCACTATACTATTATCAAAAAATTATATCAACTATTATACAATGCACAAACTTGCACAAAACCCAAACCTGTGCAAAATATATTTATAGGGGTTATTGGCTGAAGTTAATCAATATCTTCAAAATTTTTACAAAGTGGTGCTCACTACTGGGGTGTAGTTGAGTATAAAAATTAGAACGTGATGTCATATGATGATGTTTCTAACTCCAAATTTGAAGTAGATCACATTCAATTGCGTTCACCCAGATCAGAAGTGGAGCTTTTAGTAAAGCGAATTGAGGATACTCAAGTTTTTAGAAAAGGACTTTCAGCCTAGATATGAAACTTTCTAGTGCTGCAAAAAAACTTGTTACACCCAACATCTATCTGAGATGAAGAGAACATAAGGGCCAACTCAGGTTAAAATTGGGTCCGCTTGAAATAGTCCTGAGGAGTGAGTGTTGAGATATAACACTAGATGAGGCATTGGTTGAAATAGGAAGTAATCATTTACTAAATTGGATTGGTATACCAATAAATATATGAAGTCAAAGAAGGAAATGAATAATCAAAGCTAGTGGAGAGAATTGTTTGACTCATTAAACATTCAATCAATGATCAGAAATTGATGCAGACGAGTTTATCAATTCAAGATAAAACTTGATGAAGCTAAAGAGGCCAGATCTATTTGCGTTATAAGGGATCATTTTCAGATCCACCAGTGGATTTATTTCTAAAGTTTTGGATAGCCAAGAAGGACAAAAATCGTTTTTAGGACAAAACCATCTATACAATCAAATGGAACTGTTGACTAATGAGATACAAAGACTCAAACATCAGTTGCCAAAATATGAGATTTAATTAGGACCTGTTGGACGAATAAACAGTCAGGATTGAAGTCCTAATGAATGAAAAATTCAAGAGTATTTTTAAAGTTGGCAAGTGTTGACTATACGTGAAGAAACAGAGCTTCTAGTCATATAGTGAAGAAGGCCAATACTAAAAAATCAGAATTATTGGACTAAAGAGAAAATAAGTGCAATGTTCCCAGAGGACCTCTGAACCATTGAATGGTTATGTCCTAAGATTTTTTGTCAAGTCCTAAAAGAGGACTACTGAACCAAATAGATGGTTAAATCTTAAGAGGATAAGATTTTGAACCATGATAAATGGTAGGTCAGAGTATAGCTAAGAACCAGTTTGGATGAAAGGAAAAGAAGCACCTATGACTTTTTTGTAGGTTAAAAGTCCCATTGCAAAAGAAAAATACAAAAATATATAAAGATATAAGATATTAAATATTGATTTTTATAGTCCATGATTTTCTGACCTATGACGAGATGTAATTGCTGTCATGGGTTACTGAGGCTATCAATCTAACAGAAGATTGAAGCCATAGAACGTTTGGCTGTGCCAAAGAGTGTACAATATATCCAAGTGTTCCTTGGAATGGTCAGATATTATAGAATAATTATTCAGGATTTTTCCAAAATCACCAAGCCCTTATTCCATCTTTTAAAGGATCCAAAGAAAGGATTCATACGTAATGAAGAATCACAGAAATCCTTTGATGAGTTACGCCAGTACTTGATAAATTATCTGATTTTGAAAATCCAAATTTCAAATTAGACATATTGTACAAAGCAATGCTTCATTAATGGTGATTGGCGCCACATTAAGCCAAGTAGATGAACTTGGGGTGAACATCCAGTGGCATATGTGAGCCAGACACTCTAGACTGCTGAGAGGAACTACATTATAACTGAGCATGAATGCCTTGCGGTCATTTATGCTTGTAAGTTGGTTTTGGGTGTACATCCATGGGAAGCACTTCAAAGTGGTGATAGACCACTCCTCATTGAGCTAGCTTCACAATTTGTGAGAAACAGAAGTACAACTGACCCAATGGGCATTGAAGTTGCAGGCTTATGATTATAATATTGTCCACCAAGCAGGGGATTCTCATCAGAATTCAGATGGCTTGTTGCATCTACCTGTGGTCCAGATGGTATATCAGCAGGTGGATGAGTTATTCCAGAGATTGTTTGATGGAGAAATCGATAATGAATCCTAAGAAATCCAAGGTGCGCTTTAAAAAGTGATGGAAAAACCGAGACCATGGATGGACAAGTGTTTAAGATAATTAACGGGAAGTGGTTACTATTCCCAAAGCCATCAGAAAGAGCAGCTATCATTCAAGAGGCTCATAAGGTTGTTGGGCATTGAGGCCAGGGAAAATGACTGACCATATTTTCCAGTACTACTACTCGGAGTCAATCAACTATGACAACGCTGACTATCTAGCTTGTTGCATGGAGTGCCAGCTGACAAGCCACATAAGAGTATGACTGGATACCAACTGGTCCTTTCTGGATTTTCTTGACATATGGTGTCCATTGACGTGATGGGACCTCTGAAAATGAGCACAGTGAGAGTCAAGTATATAATAGTTGTGTTTGATCATCTAATGAGATGAGTTGGGATGAAGGCCCTGGCAAAAGTAGCTAACATTACCACAAAGTTCATCCTGGATCAAGTAGTATACTGACATGGATGCCCACAAGTTCTGCTGAGTGACAATGGGACAAACTTCACATCTCATGTGATTTCATGGTTAAATGAGATAATGGGGATCTGAGGAGTCATGTCTGTACCCTACTGGCCAGAGATGAATGGACTAGTGGAATGAGTTAATGGAACGCTGAATGCAATGCTTAGGCAGCTGGTCACAGGAAAAACTTCTGCGCGGGAACATACCTGAGTTCGGAGATGTTTACTTACAATATCAGTCATCATTAGGTGATGGAAAAAACTCCGTTTGAATTGTTATATGGGAGGAAGGAAAAGTTGCAGCCAATTTTATATTTGGTGGTGGAATCAACATTGGTGATGAGTGCCAAGCAGTACCTGAATCAATTGATGAATATCCTGATCAAAATGCAATTGCAATCATTAAATACAATTTTAAAGAAAAGGTTATGAGCAAAAATGGCGGATGATAAGAACTGACTGGCTTTATCAGAATATCAAATAGATAAAAGAGTTGCTTATTGCAATACACATAGTTTCAGAAGAAGAAACAAATTGGATGTATTGTGGTCAGGTCTATTTGAGATTATCATCAAGAAGGAGATGAAAGCCTACTCCATCAAGAACCTCTTAGATGGAAGGGTAGTAAATTGAGTCCATGCTAAGTATTTATGGGTGATGGATCGAGGGAAAATAAAAAAAGAGTTCTTGAAGGACTGCTGAACCATTAAGTTAATCATGTCCTAATAATTTTATCATGTCCGAAAAAAGGACATCTGAACCAATCTAGATTTTTAAGTCTTAAAAAGTAAGACATCTGAACCATAGAAAAATTGTATATCTAAGTATACCTAGTATCCAGTTTGGGGGACTAAAATAAAAAGATGGACCGTTGAACCAAAATAAGGTCAAGTCCCAGGGAAAAATAAAAAGATTGATAGAAATATTGGGAAAAAAGATTTTCAAAAACCGCATAAAAAACAATATATTTTTATAATTTCTATTGATTATTAATTATCCTTAATTTGAGGATAATTCCACCTATGTCACCTAATGGTGAAGAGAGGATGGATCACTGTAGGAGTGAATAACCTGTCAAAATCTATGCGAGATTTATGCTAGTTAGGGCTTAACCTATACAGACCAAGTTTTTTGAGCGGTTGCAGATCCCTGTGAGAAAGTGACTAAGGGGAAGGGAAATTAAGATGTCAGAAGAAGTCAAACAATAATACCCTGGAGTGTGGAGGGAAGCAACAGTACAAGAAGATGCAGTC
Source organism: Massospora cicadina (assembly GCA_022478985.1). Taxonomy (NCBI): domain Eukaryota; kingdom Fungi; phylum Entomophthoromycota; class Entomophthoromycetes; order Entomophthorales; family Entomophthoraceae; genus Massospora; species Massospora cicadina. The sequence continues at coordinate 23,739 of JAKSZP010009624.1, read as the reverse complement.
AGTTAATAACCCCAAGTAAGCCTGATATGTTACTGGAGCTGGAAGATTGCTCTTGAGTGCTTGCTGATAGGCTTTATCAAAAACACTGGACATATGGGCTGTCACAAAAAAGGGATACTAGTCGGGAGGTACCAAATCATGCCCCCTATCAAAGCCATCAGAAGAAGATACTGATGGGATGCGCCAGAAATGAGATAGTCATGCAAGGAGTGAATGGTATCCTGCAAGTGATGACTATGAGCTTCTTGGAAGCTGAAGCAGAAAGAGTAATGAAAACAAGGAGAGGCTGGAAGCTTCATGCATAACTTTGAAGAACCTGGCTGGCAAAGCGAAGAGCATAAGCTTAAATATCCTGAGCTAGGATGTTTTCAAGATTGGAAGAATTCAGAGCTATGGATAAAGCCTCTGTGACTTGGGCCCTTAATTTTGCATAGAAGAGTCCAAAATTTATGCTGTTGCTGATGGTGAGTTCAGCGGCCAAGACAGCTGGCTTAAAATATTGACCAAGTCAGAAGAGGAACTCTAGAAGCAAGTCTGATTTAGCGAGGAAGGATTAATCAAGAGCAAAATGCATTACTTTGTGAGGTTAGATGATGATGTTAGGAGTATCTGAAAAAAGAGCCAAATGCAGGAGAGTATCAAAATCTAACTCTGAAATTGATGACAGAGGAAGGAAGCTTATAGTCTTTGAGATAATCGCTAACCTGGTTTCAGTGTAGTTAGTGACCATTTCTGGTAATTCCATGCAAGGATTAGCCACTGATACTCGACTAGGAGTATGAGTCAAGGAAGGGCCATAGAAAAGGTTCCATCACGCAGACCAACTCATCTGCTGGAAGAGTGAAGATCATGATCAGACAAACTATTGGGCAGCTGTTGGTACTGCAACTTGGAATTTGACATATGAGCTGGATGAGAGGGGGGATGTCAGACTTATATGATATAAGACATTATGTAATCAGAAATAAATTAAGCTATAATTTTGGAGAAATATATCTCAAAATTAATGGATTAGCTCTCCAGAGAAAGATTAAGAGTGATAAGAGCCAAGAGGTTAGAAAAAAATAACTAGGGCGAAGATAAATGAGCATTTCAATTGGGTTGTAAAATAAAAATTAATGGCAAAAATCTCTTGTTGAGGATGAGGATTGTCATGATTTTAAACAGATGGAATCCTCCAATGATTAAGCGTTATTTGGGATGATATGGCTAATCCTGGCAGAATGGCTTATTGACTGAATTTCATGTTATTTAATGTGATTGCTGGTTAGTTGCTCCCCAATTTGGGTTGAGCCAAAATTAGTATTCCACTAAGTTTAGTAGTAGGTTTGAGTGGGGCTAATCAGTGGCCACAAATTAGTATAAGGATCACCAGCAACTAATAGCCGAGGATGATCCACTTGATATCAGTCAGTAGTATCAGAGTTTGATGCCAACTGCTATTTGTGGTCAGTTGTAGGATTTCCAGCGGAAAGCTGATGTATTTGCTTCAAATATTTGCTGCCTGTACTGATTATCCGATGTTAGTGGATCCAACAATTATAAGTTTGAGGCAGCCAAGGTTGTTTCCAGTGCTTCATTTATTATCAAGCTAAGACGAGAATAGATGTTGGTGAGATGCTGAGATATTCCAAGTCAATCAAGCGACCAAAGTAGTTCCTAGCACATTATTATCAATTTGAAGGTCAAATACAAAATTAATGTTTATTTAGATTATCTATTTTTATGTCTCACTGGCGACTTAAGGTCGAGGATGAGCCAAAACTAATTTGGACATTAGGAAGGACAGAGCGAGAGGGTCAACGCCAGGGAAAAGATTAATGTAGAAGAAGTAGTAGAAGAAGAAGAGAAGTGGCTGGCTGGAAGAACCAGCGGAAGAGCCAATAGGTCAACAGTGGGCGCAATAGTCATTTTGTAAATATTATAAATACCTGGCGCTTCCCTTTCAATAAATATCTCCCTTTGCCTAATCTTCCTTTTTTTATAAGTTTATATTTATTTTGTTAGTTGGAGTTAGGCTAGGAATCCCCAAATGGCACGGGTGACATGCCAAGGGGTTAGCTGGCGCTGCTAGCCCTACGCCTAAGGTGAAAAGGCAAGGGCTGAACAGTCTTCATACTGATTAGCCTGCCAACCAGCAGAGCCCATAGTCAATTTTCTGACATTGGTGCTCACTAAAGGGGGACTCTGCTAGTTGGTGCTTAAGTAGCTAAAGGTTGGTGAAGAGGTGGTGGTGATGCACCACTGTGGTTTAGTTCCAGCAATTGTTGGTGGTGGGGAGGGGCAAGCCCTGGACGCCTGCCTCACACGCTGAGTTTAGAAGTAGGAGAATTACCATCTGGTTAAGTGGGGGAAATGTCATATTTTAACCAGATGGAATCCTCCAATGATTAAGCGTTATATGGGATGATATGGCCAATCCCAGCGAAATGGCTTAGTGACAGAATTTTGTTTTATATAATGTGATTGCTGGTTAGTTGCTCCTTAAGTTAGGTTGAGCTGAAATTTGTATTCCACCAAGTTTGGTAGTAGGTTTGAGTGAGGCCAATTGGTGGCCCCAAATTAGTATAAGGATCACCAGCAACTAATAGCTGAGGATGATCCACTTGATATCATTCAGTAGAATCAGAGTTTGATGCCAACTGCCATTTGTGGTCAATTGTAGGATTTCCAGCGGAAAGTTGATGTTTTTGCTTCAAATGTTTGCTTCCTGTACTGATTATCTGATGTTGGTGGATCTGACAATTATGAGTTTGAGGCGGCTGAGGTTGTTTCTAGTGCCTCATTTATTATCAAGCTAAGACGAGAATAGATGTTGGTGAGATGCCAAGATATTCCGAGTCAAACAAGCGACCAAAGAAGTTTCCAGCGCATTATCATCAATTCAAAGGTCAAATACAAATTTGACATTTATTTAGATTATTTATTTAAATGGCTCACCGGTGACTAAAGGCTGAGGATGAGCCAAAACTAATTCGGACATTGTGAAGGATGGAGTGAGAGGGTCGATGCCAGGGAAGAGATTAATGTAGAAGAAGAAGTAGTAGAGGAGAAAAGAAGTGGTTGGCTGGAAGAACCAGTGGAAGAGCCAATAGGTTGGTGGTGGGTGCAGTAGCCCTTTTGTAAATAGTATAAATACGTGGCACTTCCCTTTCAATAAATATTTCCCTTTGCTCATTCTCTTTTATGGTTTTTTTTTAAATTTATTTTTTTATTTAGGGAATGAGGATAGAGGATCCCCAAAATTGGCGCGGGTGACATTCCAAGGGGTCAGCCAGCGCTGCTGGCCCTGACGCTTAAGGTAAAATGGCAAGGGCTGACCAGTCTTCATACTGGTTAGCCTGCCAAGTAGCAGAGCCTATAGTCAATTTTCCGACAGTCACTACAAAGCATATTACCCTGGATGATGCTATTACAACTGTCATTTCTACATCAGGATCCTACCCTGAGGTCCAGATGCATATGATTGGCCAGAAGAATGGGTTTACCTGAATCTGAGAGATTAAGGAGGCCTTAATGAGATCCCTATGTTGACTTTGCACTTTAAGGCTATCTCCACTGGCCCCTCTAACTGTCCTAGAGTCCATGTGGTCGAAAACCGGAAAAACCCTTGATCCAGATGTACTTACTGTAATGGTTCTAGGAACAGCGCCAAGAACTTCTGGAAATGACTTTCCAAGGAGGCGGGAAAAGGGCATTCAGCATAAAGGATGAGGCACTTCATGCTGATGACCCCACCCAGCCTCACGAATACTCTTTAACCATAAATGAACCAGGAGCTACGGCATCTGGAGAAGAAGTTTTGTTATCTGATGATAATAAATTTTTTATTTAACCGAGGTAAGTTGACAAGGGGACAGACATTACCAAATATATGTGAAACTAAGAGAATAACTAAGAAATATAAAAATTGGGCAACCCAGGGTACTCAGGTTACCCCTGTTGCCAGCTGGACTGCCAGGTATGGGGGGTTGGTGCACTACTCTGAGGGGGTTTCCCCTGCTATGGAGCAGGTGTGAAGGAAAGGGTCTGTGTGGAGGAACCAGAGTGGGAACCATGATTCTATGAGCGCTTTTTGTCTTGGTCTCATATATCCATAGAGCCAGGCTTGGAAGTGCTCTAGTAAGTGGAAATGGAATCTGTTAATAATCCCATGAATGGCTGGGACCGTGCCCTTGAACGCATCTAATGCTATTGTGTTTATTGTCCACATTGCAATGGGTATTATTAGGGAGCGGAGGGTAGATGGGATTGGTGACTCGATCTGGAGCGCGAAGATACTCTTTGATATCGAGAATTCTTGTTTGTTTTGAATCTTGAGCAGGCGTGCGACTTCCTGCCATATAGCTTTGGTTGGGGGGCATGTTTCTAGGCGGTGATGTAGGGATCCCTCCCCTCCACATACTGCACATGTTTTGTGGAGGGAGTTGGAGCAGTCCGCCGTCCTATAGGTCCTTCTCAAACAGCGCCAGGCGTTTGCTCTTATCCTTGGTTGTGGGAGTGGGTGGTGTGTCATTTTCCACATTGCTTTCTGTGTGGTTAAATCATAGGGAATGTCCAGCATATCTAGGTATTCTATCCTAGCTATGCTTGGGGTTGTTGCGAGCATATCCCTCTGGGAGTGGTTTTCTGGGTTTCTTAATTTGAATTGGGGGCTGGGTCTTCCCCTTCCCTGTATAGTACCCAGGCTATATGGTCCATCCCATACGGCGGATAGTTCTGAGGATATGTTTAGAATGAGGGGAGGTTCCATGCGGACCTGTTGCAGTAGGGTGCTTGGCAAGGTATGAAAATAGTCTGGGTGGACTATGTGGGTTGGTTAATTTGAGCGCCTGTGCAAAGTTAGTCCTTGCTGATCTGGACCAATGTTGTTTTGGGAGGTCTGGAGCAAGAATTTCCTTTATCCAGATGCCTAGGATGTGATTGGAATGGCTCTCAAAATCTATTAGTCCCATGCCCCCGCTTGAGCGTGGGCCAAATAGTGTTTCCATCCGTATAGGAGGGTGAGAGCCAGGCCACAGCCAGCCCTGGATAAGCGCGCGAATTGAGGTTATAAAGGTAGGTGAGAAGGCTATCGCATGGGCCTGGTACCACAGTATTGGGAGGATGAGCTAGTTAGCAACTGTAACTCGTCCTGTTAGTCCTGGGGCTCTTCCCTTGAGGGAGGCGACGCGTTTATACCCGTTTTAACAGGTTACTTTCCATTGTCTCAATAGCATATCCCCCTGATTCTAGCCAGATTCCAAGGTGTCAAACAGGAGTGGTGGTGGGAGGTGTTGCAAAGGGTAATATAATTGGGTTTTTTCTTCGAGTGTTGGCGTGAGGTTCTGATGTTGTGGCCCAGTTGTTTGTGTATTTGCCCAAGAGGATGATTTCTGTCTTACTTTTGTTGAGCGATGCATTGCTCACCTTGGAGTTTTCCTCTAGAGTGTGTTCCAGCTGTCGGGCATCTTCATTGTTTGCTATACCTGCTACGCAGTCATCTGCAAAGGCCAGTATCTTGACTGTTGGTTGTCCTTGTGCGGTTATCCCCATGAGACGTGAGTCAGTTACTCGGAGGAGCGGGTCAAAGCTGAAATTGTATAGCAGTGGGCTGAGGGGATCCCCTTGTTTAAACCCTCAAAGTGGATTAATTTTGTTTGTTAGGAATCCAGGGCCGCATACAGCCATGGTTGCAGATTCTGTTAGGAGCATCGCCCATTTTATGGATCTTGGTGGGAGTTTGAAGGCATGTAGACATTCTTTTAGGTATGGCCAGCTAACACGGTCATACGCCATTTCCTGATCCAAGAAGACCAGGGCACCAGTTGCTTTGGATTGGCAAATGTTTGCAACAGGGTGTATGTTGTTCCAGATTGAACGCCCTGGTATAAACTCAAACTGGTTGGGTGATAGGGCGTCAGATGCAATTGCGCCTAATCTAGCTGCTAGAATTTTTGTTAGAATTTTTGTGTCAGTGTTGGAGAGTGCAATTGGGCGCCATTTGGCCAGGTCCAACTTGTCACCCTTTTTATACAAGGTTATAACGTAGGATTCATGGCCTCCTGGTAATAGGCGTGTTTCCAACAAACTCTGGTTCATTGACGCCAATAGGAGGGGGGCGATTTGTTAAAAATATCTTTTGTAGAATTCGTAGGGTATCCCATCAGGCCCTGGGCATTTCTTACGTGGTGCACCGCGAATTGTTTCCCAAAGCTCCTCCCGTGTGATGAGGGATAGTATATTGTAATTTGGTGGTGTATTTTGTATCTTGGCAGTTTGAATAAATTCTTTAATTTTTTGTGGATCTGTTGGCATATCGCGATATAATTCGGTGTAATAGCAGTGTACTTCCGCCTTGACCTCCTCAGGGTCAGTTGCCACGGTGCCATTAATCTTGCGGACCTGTGTGCACGTGGGCTGGTTTCCATGGGAGTGGAATTGGCAGAAAAAGTATGTCAAACAGGTTTCGCCTTCCTTTATGAACTTACCTTTGTTCAATACTTTGATTCTGTGTTGGTGTTCAAAGATGAGATTGTTAAGTTGGGCTGAAATTTCTGCCCATTTGCGTCCCCAATTAGGGCTATAGCCAGATCTCAGAGTATTTATTTCCAGGAGGTCTAGTTATGCCAAGGTACGCTAAAAGTTGTGGCTGTGTCCGCGGTGTACTTGCGTGATGCAATAAGTCAGGTTTTGTTGATTATATCTTTTTTGAAATTTTCCCATGTTCCGATGGGATCTGAAGTGAATGGGGCTGTGAATTCTGGGTTTGTAGCCTTGTTTTCAACCCAGTCAGATATCTCAGGCAATCTTATATTTTCTGGGTGAAGCTTTCTCCAAGGCGACACCTGTGTGTGGGATTGGGTTGGCGCTATATGCACCATAACTAATCGGTGATCAGAAAAATTGATCTTTTTTGTTGTAAATTTGGAGATTCTTGAGTGGTGGGATTGTGGGATGAGGATGTGGTCAATATGACTCATTGATATGAGCAGTCCCTCACGTATGTTGGGTCTTGTCATATGGGGAAGGATTGGTGAATTGGGAGGAAGAGCATCCTGTAAGCCAAGAGATGCCTTCATTGTGCAATTTTCAATGTGTCCAGGTGGGTATCCCCTGGGATTAGGCCATTGATCTGTATTGGGGTTATCCCAGCAGTTTAAATCGCCTAACATGATGATATCTGGTGGGAGGGTGAGGGTAGAAATTTTTCAATTTTTTTCTCAGTTTCAGTGCACGGTGCGTAGATACATGCTACCGAAATTATTTCATCTTGGCATGTGATTGTTGCTACCAGGACTCGACTGTGCAAGTGTGATGATGAATTTGTAATTTTAAATTTTTTGTTGTTTTGGACTATCACCCCACAGTGAGACGTCCATACTGATTGTGATGGTGCGACCCTGGTTGACCAGGATTCTTCTTCCCCTTATAGGCAGTGGGTTTCTTGGATGGCCAAGATGTCTACAAGAGGTTTTCGCAGGAATGCCAGCTTTTTGGCCTGGGACGTATGAGCCCTGGCTCCCGCGATATTTAATATCCCTATTGACACTGAGGTGCCCGCGGCGCCTCAGGAGCGGTTGGGAGGACCCTCTGGTCCTATCCCACTGCGGCTCATTTTGGCCATGTTCCGCATCTGTACTCCAACTCTTTCACTGCCATTGTTGGTTCCCTTGATCTGACCCAATGATTCAATGGAATTGCGGTTTTTTCATTTGCGTCAACTTTTCCTGCACAGGTCTCATGTTGATTTGATGCGGGTTGTTGATTGGATTTTATATTTTTGAGGTTCAACTTTGTTGCATTGTGCACCGCATTTTCACCCAAATTGCGGTTGCATTGTTCCTCAGTATGTGCATGACTGATGATGCTTTGTGGCTCAGTCTGGTTATTGTGAAAATTTTCGACCTGGGCATATTGTTCTGATTGGTTGGTTCGGTGAATATCTAAAATATCCTCCTGAATTTGTCCTTGGTTTATGGCGGATTCCGCGTGAGCCACCGCCTCAGCCACTGCTCTCTTGCGGGCTTTTTGTGCTGCTTTACGCTGTTTACTTGTAACTGGTTCCAGGATGGAGTATAGTCCATCTTCACCCCAGCGGAATGGGTGGTGGCCATCAATCATTTTGGCGAAGTTTCCATTATCTTCGTCCATAGCTTCTTCACAAAAATCATTTTCCATTAAGCCCTCTTTTACAGGGCATGCATGTTCCTTGTGGCCCAGTGAGCCACAGTGGTTGCAAATGGGTGGTGCGCGTTCCAGTGTAACTCAGAATGCAGCCAACTGTCCCCCATCTGCAAAGTGAAATTCTGCTGCGCGGGGAATTCTGGATAAATCCTCTTCCACTTCTGGGAAGGGGTTGATTACAGCGATAGCTTTGCCCATGCACAGGTTGGGCATTAAGCGAAATCACTGTAATTCAAGTTATTGGATTTCTCTGTAGGCCACAAGACCTTTGCGGAGCTCCTCCTCAATTACCTTACAAGGAAGGTTTGTGGGGAGCGAGTCAAAGGAGATGAACAAAGTTTTCGCTTTGTTCCATCTGGTGCGCGCGGTGCGCACAATTTTTTTGCCCTCAGGGAGGACAATTTCCACGCAGATTTAACTGTGGCATTGGCTTCATCAGCTGTTTTGAAACCAATATCAATCCAGCCGTGGCCCATGTTGTTGGTGGCTACATACACCGCATGAGGGAAAAGTGAGGCTGTGCCTCACATGTTTTCTCCCACAGGGTCGGTGACTCATCCCCAAGGAAGATTCTGATCCCGTGTTCCACCTTTGACAAAGGTTGGTTGAATTGAATGTACATGTATTGCGCGTGCTTTACAGTAAATACCATAAACTCAGATGGTGTCTGAGTATGCGATTTCTTTGCAGATTGGGTTCCTGGTCCCCCTCCAGGGCGTTTCTTGCCCTTAGTTGCACCATTAAGTGCATTGCTTGCCATGACGCTCGTCCATGTTGTATTATTTTTGTTATTAAAGTCGCCCATCTTTCCTGAGTGTGATTATCCAAATTTGCTGTTCGAATTGAATCATAGTAACTAAAGTGATTGTTACGAGAAAGAAAAGCTTTTGATAATAAAGAAATTTATACTGCTTATTCTTCTTCTGATGACACTCCCATGTTCCTCACTCTGCCACCCCAGTTCAGAAGATTGGTCACCCCAGTCGCAGTTCGAGTCTATAAGATACCAGTCCATGCCATAGTCAATAGTGGCTCCTCCATGAATGTCAATTCCTCCAAGCTGATGAAACGCATCAAGATCGCTCCTGATATGCCTCACTATATTGAGTATGGCATAGCTGGCCCCCAGTGCACCCAATCTATAGGGGCTTTCTCCTCTCTACCAATACAATTTGGGAAGCTCACGTTAGATACACCCACCATCAAACTGGACAGCCCTAGATATGACCTGCTCCTCTGGGACTCAATTTCTAAGAGAATATTTGGCAGTGCTCCATTATGATGTCAGCTTTCAATCCTTACTTGGTCATCATATTCCGCTTGTTTTTGAGACCCCCCGTGACTCCAAAACCAAGGTTAAAGCCCAGGCTTATCTGTTAGATAGTGAAAGCTGAATCAATTAGCTCAAATATCATATTAGGAGTTCCCAAGTCTGACTACCCCCTCCTACTGTTGATGGGCAAGAAGGCATGCCAATTTACTTACCTAAGGCAACTAACATTCCCCCAAAACCCCAGGTTATCGTCAATAACTGGGTCCATGTAAACATCCCCTTGGGGTACCTGCTAGAATTCCAAGGCCTAGACAACCCATCCTCAAAGGAGGTGCTAACCTGTCTGGGGATTCTAGATTCAGCCTTTGCCGGATCTATATCAGTGCTGTTGACCAACCTTACTGATAAGCCTAAAATAGTAGATCCAAACAGCCCCGCCACCTACGTCCGCTTACTACCAGTGGAGTCTATCACTGATTTCTGGAACTTTGGGACTTAAGGGACTTTGGCTTGGAAGCTCCACCCTTGGTTAATCTGGTTGATACTAATATCAGTAAAGACCTCTCAGATGACCAACAGCAAAAGGTCCTAGCGTTGTTAGAAAAATATAAAGACCTATTCTTGACCTCGACCTATGACTTCAGAAGAATGAACGGGGTCCTCCATTATGTAGAAACTGGGGATGCTCCTCCCTTCTGGTCCTGACCTTACTGAAAGAGCAAGGTCGAGGAGGCCCAGGTGACCGTTGAGCTAAAACAGTTACTTGACGCTGAACTCTTGGTGCCCTCACACAGCCCTTGGGCCTCTCCTCTTCTGCTGGTTTGGAAGAAGGATGGCAGCCATTGGGGTGGTGATGGACTATCTATGACTTAACTCCATCACTAAAAAGGACAGTTATCCTTTACCTCAAATCAATGATTCCCTACGACTGCTTGCCAGATCCCAATATGTTTCCACCATGGACCTTGTCAGCGGATATTGGCAGGATGAGCTCGCCCCTGAAGACCGGGCTAAGTGTGCACTTATAGCCAATGAAGGACTATTTGAGCCCACCAGGATGCCCCAAGGCCTTTGTAACGCCCGGCCACTTTCCAACATGCCATGGATGGGATCCTTGGATACTTGAAGCTTTCCTGCATCCTTGTTTATCTAGATGACATTACCATTTTTCTCAAACCTTTAATGGGCACCTCGAGCATCTACAGGAGGTCTTCAATCAGCTACAAAGGGCGTCCATTAAGCTAAAACCCCTCAAAGTGCTCCTTCTTTCAGTATGAATTAGAATTCCTGGGGCACATGGTCTCTAGGTACGACATCTGACCTATACCAAATATTATCGCCGCCATAGAGAAGATGTTGCACCCCAAGAGCTTAAGGGATATCCAGGTAATTCTCGGCATGGTGGGCTATTACCAGCAGTTTATTCCTCAGTTTACCAACCTCACGAAATGCTGCTTTATCTCCTACAGAAAAGGTGCCATTTGAGTGGTGGCCTGAACAAGAACAGACTTTTAATGCCTTGAGAACCGCTCTATACTATACCCATTCTAGTCCACCCTCAATTTGACCAACCCTTCTTGTTGTTCATGGATGTGAGTGATGTCGCCATTGGGGCCATCCTGGCCCAACATGACAAAAACCAGGTCGACCACCCCGTGGCCTACTTTAGTAAGATGCTAAATAAAGCTGAGCGGAACTACAGCGTCACCAAGAGGGAATGTCTAGCCATCCTACTGGCCATCAAACATTTTTGGCCTTACCTCTACAGTACCCACTTTACATTTATTACAGACCACTCCTCGCTATGGTGGCTTCAGAAAATGAAGGATCCCAATGGTCAGTTATCCAGATGGGCTCTACGACTGCAAAGCTACAATTTCACCATCGGTCACCATGTAAGAACTATTCATCAGAATGCTGACAGCCTCTCCAGGATGCCACTGCTAGCAGCATTGACCCCCGAGGAGGACCAGCTATATGATCTAATAGGCCGACCTAACCAGTAAAAGATGGAAACCCCAGAGGTCCAGGCTGAACTACAAAGGATGACTCATGATACACAAATTAAGGATGGGCTGCTTTACAAGAATGTCAACAATAAGTGGCTCCTTTATATCCGCCCCTCCTCCAGAACTGATGTTATACTAGAAGGCAATTCCACCGTGGGACATAAGGCCATCAAAAAGATTCATAAGTGGTTGAAATCAAGATGCTACTGGGACTGCATGATAGAGACTATCCAGGTGGTCCTGGAAGCATTTTGGCTTGCCAATTGCAAGACCGAGCTACCCCCAATTCCAACATTTAGTGGTTGCCCCGACTGGTCCCTTCAATGTGGTAAGCATTAATGTGGTGGGCCCTCTTCCCACTGGGTTGAATGGCCATATATATATTCCCTAGCCATGGGCCATCTAACCAAATATGTTGAAGCAATTTCAGTCCTGGCTGCTACTGCCAAGGCCACCGCCCTTTTCCTTGTTCAATCTGTTTTCACCAAGCATGGGTGCCCTCAAACCTTACTCTCAGACAAGGGATTAAACTTCACCTCACCAGTAGTGCAAGAACTTACCTCTCTATTTGGCACTACCTAGAGTTTTGCTGCACCTTACCACCCCTCCACTAATGGGGCGGTCAAAAGGGCTAACGTAACTCTTATTTCCACCCTTCGAAAATTGGCTGCCTTGGACCCTGCTTGTGGAACCATTATCTACCCAGCGCCTTGCTTGCCTACCAAGTAAGCTATCACCGAGTTATCAAGATGTCCCCATTTGAAGCCCTATATGGGCGGGCACCTCAGCTGCCAAGTAGCGTCCAGACAATGCTTGAGACCTCCACTCCTGAGAACTTTGACTTAACTATGAGGGCTCTAGCTAATGAAATAGTCTGGCTTCAAGCCCAAGCCACTCAAGGCATTATCACCACCACTGGAAGAGAGACATCTTGATCTAATCTCGGACAACCCTCCTTACCAGATTTTCAATTAGGTGATCTCGTTCTCTTTTATCACCAACGACCTGGATACCAACAGAACAAGCTTGACGTACTTTGGTCTGGACCCTATAACGTTATTCATAGGGTGAAGTCCAAATACTCCATTGCCGATGTCAACTAAGGGACCATAGTAAATCAGGTACATGGTTGGTTCCTTCAGCTGTATCCCCCTCTGACAGTAGCTTGTGGGGGGCGTTGTCAGAATTTGAGATAACAATCAAGACGAATTCCCCCTTCTGAATTAGGCTGTACTGAATCAGTCATCTAACCTAACCTAAAATCAATTTCAGGCTCCTCCTCCCCTATTCTTGAGTCACATGGGGTGGCGTTTCCACCCATTCAGTCAGGTGAGCAATACCATCCATTGAGAATTCCCATGAGGAGGCCATTCCGGAAGATCAGTAAAGATCCTGAATGGCTGAGGCCCCAATGATCCTGAAGGCATCAAGTCCCAATACACCATATAAATAGCGAATCCTTCTAAGCCTAATAAAATATTAAATAACTTACTCAGCTTTCCACTTCCTTCTCGACCTTCTTTCTTCAAATTAGCAGCTTCAAGCCACCTTTGGACCTTGGCTCCAGTCTAGAGAACTGTAGCGCTGACAGTTACAAGCACATCAAAGTTTATGCTTTTCCAGTAATACTGAGGTCGCAATAATTACAATGTCTTGCGCACACCACCATGCTCAACCACCCTATGTGCGCTCATGATAATGTTAGACCATGTTGAGGGTCACAGAAAATTCACAGTGGAATCACCAATCCGCTTGTACACCTCACACTTCCACTGGAAAGTATTGGCTCACATTTCATTCAACGCCATAATGACTTGGGGCGGCTCATCATCTTTTTGAGACAGAACTGCCCTCATAGTGAAAATAGATGCATCCGTCTGTACAATAAATTCCTTTGAAAAATTTGGGTAATGTAGTACTGGTGCCTCAATCAACACTATTTGAAGATTATCAGAGGAGCGTTGACAGTGCTCCTTCCATTCAAACGTGGCATCCTTTTTTTAGTACTAGATGGAGTGGCATCCTTTTTTAGTATCTCAAACAGCGGACCTCCAATACAACTAAAGTTAGGTATGAAACAGTGATACTAGATGGTCATTCCAAAAGAAAATTGTATGTCTCGCTTACTTTTTGGTGAAGTCATCTTCTGAATGGCCTCCACCTTGGCTGGTTGGGGCCACAGCCCTGTTGCATCAACCACAAACTCAAGGTATTCAATTGATCCTTAGAAAAGTGTCATTTTTGGGACCTTATTTTGGTGTTGGCCTCAGCCAACCGGCAGAATACCTCTTGTAAATGATTGAGGTGCTCATAAAATGTGTGGGAGAAAATGTTGATATCGTCAAGATATAAAAGAGCGCATGACTGCTTAATGTTGCCAAGGATAGTTTCCATTACCCTCTGGAATGTAGCTGAGGCTTTACACAGTCCTTGGGGCATATGTGTCAGTTGAAAAAGCCCTTTTGACGTGATAATGGCGCATTTCTCCTGTTCTGCCACAGGTAACTCAATCTGCCAATAGCCAAATATTAAATCCATTGCGGAGAGTTATGAGATCCCCCCAACCAGTCTAATGCATCATCAATCCGTGGCAAAGGGTATGAGTCCTTCTTTGTAATGCTGTTGAGCTTGCGGTAGTCTATTACTACCTGGTTAGTACCATCCTTCTTTTTGACAATTAGGACAGGGGAAGCCCATGGGCTCTTCGATGGTTCAAGCATTCCTTGCTCCAACAGTTTATTAATTTCTGCTGTGACAACTTCTTCTGCTGCTCTAGATCAGCGGATTGGCCGAGATCTGATGGGGGGATGATCCCCAGTGTCCACTTGATGGATCACTCCTCGGGTGCACCCCAAATCATGATCATTGACAGAAAAGATCTCTTTGTTTTTTGAAACAAGGCTTCCGCTCAATCCTTCTGACCTTCTGTTAACCTCATTAAATTTTCATGCGGTACAACTGCCATTACGCAAGGCTGTGTTTTGATGGGCAGACTGATTTCATCAAGGAACCAAACTCATGAATCCTAAGGACCTCCTCAACTGGAATAAAATGGAGGAATGCAACTACTTGGTGTCAGCAGATTTTAACTGGTCTATCCTGAAGATTCGCTACCAAGACCTTGATCTCCCCATGCCCTGGAAGTATAATGCCAGGGGCCACTTAGGGCTTGAGCTGTGATTGTTGATAGGTCACAATGACCTCCCCATATAGCCCAGCGGGCACTTCCACCTATAACTCAGTGCTTATGATTACTTGGTGTCCAGAGGGAATAGATATAGGGCCAGCGGATTTTAGCGGTAGCCCTTGATATCAATAGATTTGGTGAGGAAGGGCCCAAATCTTGCTTTTTATCTGATGATAGAAAACTGAAACCACCCCATCACCATATGCAAGATTAAAGTGACTCATGTTTAGGATTCTTCGGCATTCCGCTTGAAGTGAAGTAGATTGGGATCCGCTACCCCACAATTTCAAATGTCTCTGCTGTAATATCAACAACAGCTCCAAAGTGATGCATAAAAATGGTACCTATTAACATGTCATAATTATTGTTTGGTAACACTATAGCTGGGGAAAAAATGACAATCAACTTAAACCACAAAGGTAGCGCACTGTATGCTCCTTCAGAGACTGTGCTTTCTGCGCCTGCGGTCCCATACACCATACGATGCTCTAATCAGGCTTTAATGCTAACTTTGACACCAACTTTGAGGACTCTATGTTGATTGGGGCACCCATATAGATTATTGCGCGAACTTGGGTTTTTGCTACAACAGTATCACAGTAAGTACACAGAGTAAGATGCATCTGATTGTTTTAAAACATGGACATTTAACTGATCTCTTTTTCCAAGGAAGCTCATAATACCCTTCCCCACTTTAGGGTATTCTTTAACAATAGTGTCCACAGGGAGGGCCGCATTTACCCCTTTTAAGAGAAGTGCATCAGATAATGGATCTGTTTCATTGATAGGAAGGTAATCAAACAATTGGCAAGCATACGGTTTTGGGTGCTCCTGGAAGCCTGCTCCTGCCATGTCCATGAATTGCGTTTATGTCAGCACATTTAACTCCCCAACTGGATGCTGGTATAGAAAAGCATCATTATACCAGGTTATCCGCTAACTGTGTAGGAATAGGTTCAAGTGGGACTTTTGAGTCAGAATAGTGGATATAGAGAGTCCCATCTCTCTCCGCTCAGACTTTTCCCTGATTATACTGCTCCTGCATTAGGGAATGAACCTGACGATTAAGAAAACTTCTGGCCAAGTGCCCAGGGCAACCTCACGAAAAGCAATTAACCCTATGAGACCTGCGTCCTTGAGTGTTGTAAAATGGGCCACCTAAAAAGGTGGACAGGTTTTGAACAGTGTAACCAGGCCCATCCCAATAGGTGAATTGCAGTTGGTAACTTGGTTGAAAATGAGGCTTGTGATGATAATAAGGCCAGGGAATGCCAACTGGGCGCTGAACAGGGAGGGATGATTCCTCCGAATAAATAAGGCTAGCAGTGGAGGTAATATGGTTCCACTCTATAATGGGTGGAGAGAAGTAGCATAACCAGCATAATATATGAACAAGTTTAAGAAAGGTATGTCAACCTCTAAATATGGAGCCAAAGCATTAAAAGCTCCCAGTATGGTTTCACAGTAGAGGTCAACGCTATTCTTATGTCACATTCAGTCTAAACTCCTTCCACAATTAACACATGGGCTTCTACTGAGAATCGATCAGCAAATGCAGTGAGGGTCTCGTTATGTTGAAACCCAATTTTAAAAAATCAGCCTTCCGTTGTGTGACGGTTGAAGTTTATCCTCAACATCACATTGCCCTGATCTTTGATAAGACAGGACAGGCTGGTGTGGAAGAAAGATGGAGTGAGAGAGCATTAGTCTTGGCTAGATCCCAGGTTGAGACTAAGACTGGGGAAGGACGACGGTTAGATGTTTCATCAGGCCTGGGGTCGAACCAAATGGTTTTGAAGTGGGTGGTAACTAGGTTAAAGGTGTATTCAAATCAGAATTGGAACGATTCTTGGGTATGGTTTAGCCAATAAGGATTTCAATATGGGCTAAAATAACTGGGTTTGCTTATGGCATGTTTCAAAAGATGTAACGTCAGGAATGGCGAATGAGCTTGATCTATGTTTGCAGCAGAGAGCTATAAGAGATATGACTTGAGAATGTGAGGTTCTCTAGTTCCGTTTTCTATCAACTTGCCTAAATATATCAAATAAAGCCATTCCTAAGCCTTAACTATTTTTATTACTGTCTTCCGAGGTTTATATTGATTATTTAGTCTAACAGTGGCCATGTTTGGCATATACAAACAGGAGTTGGACTTTGAGAGCGAGATTGGGAAAGCTATCGCCTCCCTATATACCTTGTCTTGGAGTCAGGGCATGTTGCTGGGGGTAAGCATACTCGCAACTGTCCTCCAAGGGATGTTTATCCGTGGCTCCTGTAGCACACGCACTAGGAGAATGGTCCCAGGGACCTTGTCTGCCCTTTGTTCATTGACTTGGGTCCTGCTTCCCAATTCATTCGTGGCTCACTGGAAGGAGCCAGTGCGTTACATTCAACGGAACTATTTACTTTCCTGTTGTTGCTGAGGGTAAGCATACTCGCAACTGTCCTCCAAGGGGTGTTTATCTGTGGCTCCTGTAGCACACGCACTAGGAGAATTGTCTCAGGGACCTTTTCTGCCCTTTGGTCATTGACTTGGGCCCTGCTTCCCAATTCATTCGTGGCTCACTGGAAGGAGCCAGTGCGTTACACTATGAGCCATTTTTGAAGTTCCTCCAAACAACCACAGCACAGTATCCTTCACTTTTTGATAGGTAACGGAACTGTTGGGAAGATAGCAAGTAACTTGGTCAGCGCTTCCAACATCCAAAGTGGACATTAGTAATTTGGCTTTACGCTGATCTGAAGCTCCTTCTACTGCAGACTCAAATTGTTTAAAGAATATATGGATGTTTACATCGTGATCAAATGGAGGCAGCTAATCAATATGGATTTATATTAGACTCCTTTTTCCATTTTGAGCACAGCGTCTAAGGAAATCTTGAGATCTGTATATTCAACAGTTGCAGTGTGTTGAGATGATTCCTCGATAAAGAAAGCTGGATAAAACATGACTAGCAAATGAGGAACGCTTATCAGTATATGTGATTAATCAATGGGCCCCCTGTAGTGAGCACCACTGTTATGTTATTGGCATTTTTGTTGAGATATGCCATAATCAATATTGCGTAGGGTTTGACCCACTGAGCAATAGGACCAACAATAAGAGGATCGCTGTCCTTGAAACAACAGAAAATAAACTTTATTAATAATATGGAGCACTTGCCCCCACTATACTCCTTTATTTACTATAATAAACACAGCTGATCCTCACTGTTTTCGCCTGCTCTAAACTATTAAAACACTCCTTGTATTGATCATCTCATCTCACTTGTATTGTAGCAACTTCGGATGATACTGCTTTCTTGGCTTAGTAATTTACTCCACTGTATCTCATTAGTTCCACTAATTCTTCATTTGTTATTTTCCCGATCACCTAATTTGAGGCAATTTCCCTAACAACCCAATATCGCCTCATATTGAGGCACTTAAATAATCATAACTCATATCAACTCAGCTGATTCTATCCATTCCGCACAGTAACTTAGGGCTTATCATTTATATCAGAATTGTGACAACAAATTATTACAAAGATTCTGGACAACGCTTCACTAAATGGGTGCCACATCGCCTAAATCATTCCACCATGATCTTATTCCAAAGAGATATCTATGAGATTATTCTAATGTTCTCCATGTGACTTTAACAGCTAACAAACTTAGGATAAATGGCTTTGTACTCTCCTGACTATGTAGAAGGCTTAATATTGGGTTGCTTGGAGATACATTGATGCTTCCCTATCCTGCTTCCACCTCCCCCTTGAAGATTTGCGCTTGATTTTAAAATCTGCAAATAACTTCACACCTGAGTTTGGGAACCAACGGGATTTACAGTAGTAGTAAGTTTTGTAAAGGTCTCTGGAAATGGTACTCCCTGAGCCCAAGCTTATTTAACATCACCCTTGACCCCCTCTTAGCCTCCTTACAGGATAGATTAATGGAGATCCTTGTCCCAGGTATGCCCCCACCATACCATGTCATTCACATATGACAGTGCCATTATATTTTCAACCCTGAGAATTTTATTCTCTCTACCAAGTCTCTTTAGATGTACACTAAGACGAGCTATGCCAAGGTAAACTCCAAAAAATGGTTACACAGGTTGAATTTCCACACTTCCACATCATTTGGTCTTGAACCCATGATTGGCACCTTCTGTCACCTGGGTGTCCTACCAACTACCAAGGAGTCACTCTCAAATACAATGTGGACTTGATCTTGGAGGCTATGAACTCCAGGATCACCAGCCATAACTGTTGGAACTTAACCCCCTAAGTTTGATCTTTAAATGCCACCATGTTTTTCATCTCCAAAGTCTAGTTCCTTGAGCTTATCTGTCCATCCATTGATGAAATTAATATGTAGCTCAACGTATTCCTCTACTGTTTAATATGGGTCACAAACCATCCACTGGTGGCATTATCTACAATTTCCTGACCCAGCAATGAAGGTGGCTCAGGACTTTGGATGCCCAAAGACATGGAGCGTACTTATAAAGATAAAACTGACCTGCAACTCATGATGAGTGACCAACTATAACACCAGCCAGAAAAGTTCCAGTACATCCATCTATATTATGGGATGAAAAAGAAATTAGGCAGCTGCAAGCTCCAGCCAGAGATTTTTAGAATTGGTAATCATAGTCACTGAAATGTCTAGCATACTGCTAAAATTCACAAAATAGTTTGGTTATAAAGCATCTTTTTTATTTAAACCAAAAATAGGAAAGGGGGAAATGGGGTGACAGATGAACGTGTTGTGGTCCGTTGCCTTATAAGCTCTTTAAAAGATAGGGAGCGAAATATTTTCACTCACCATCAAAGATTTTACGCAATTTGGCTACAGCATATTGAAATTTCAATGTCTTTTCAACGCTGGTTTGATCTCAGCTTGGCCAGATGACTTAGGCTCAGATTTGCCACAAAGATTTCCCTCCCAGCATGATTCTGATTGGTGGATCAGCAAAACTTCATCCAGCAGGAGACTTTATATGACCTTGGAAAGGTCACATATGGCTAGTCCTAATGAGTAGAAAAAGGGTTTATTGTGTTCATACCTAACAGGGATGGACTCATGACTACCAGTGACAAAGCAGAGCTGTGGTTACGGATTTTTAAGCCCAAAGCTGACTTGATCAATTAAACTTTTACCGTTTAAAAATTTTATTTTTGTCAGCGGAAATTGAACTAATGAAACAACCTCTTGAGGTTAAGAATCGATGCTGACCTTCTGCTACCCATAGACTTGAATGCTACCACTACCCAATGCATACTCCAATTTTTCTGGATGAACTCATGTGTCATGGAGCGCTCTGACAAAATAAAACTGGCCTGAAACTCCAGGTTTTTGAACACACAGATCCTCATCCAGAAGACCTCAGGTATAACTATTCATGTTGATACATGAAATTAAAAAGTCATACAGGAGGACTAGTCAGGGATTTCCAGAATTGAAAGTCCTAATACTCAATGTTCAACGAAACTCTCTAATTCACAAAAATGAAATATGGATATTTTCAAAAAATTTATTGGAAACCAAAATTTTATAAAGAGAAAGGATGGAGAAGTAATGATATATGTTGTCAGGATAAGTGCAGACAAACAAATCAAAACTCAAATGTCCAAATCAAGCCTTGACAATTCAACTCTCTATCCATTACAAATGGAGCCAGCCCCCTAATGTCACCAATAGAAATTCTGATAAGGAAGCATCACGAGATAAAAAATATATGAAAATGCCTTCAGATTACATCTCCACTTCATGAACCTCAAGAGGTGCGACCCTCACTATTGCAGTCCTAAAGACGTCACAAAACAATGAGGGAGCTAACCAGGTGGTCAATCTGGAAGACTATGAATGATCCTATTCATACTAAGCCATGAAGATCCCCTAGACGCCACGCCATTTATGCATCCTATCAATATTGACACTTTTTAACTCAATAAAGTAGCATATTTCCCCATCTTTTCATTTTTATCAACCACTCCTCTAGTTTATAGCTTTGAAACCATTTTCCAACTTTGGCAACAGTCAAGATAACTGTTACTCTGGGATAAATGAAGCTTACTATGGGAGGGCTGTAATCTGTTCAAGTAAAAACATTTTTTATGAAAATGGAGAATAATAACGATCAAGAAATTTAATGTGCTGATCGATTGAGAACTATAATTTGTTGGATTAACGCCTCACAATACAAAGTTCCTCCCTTGCATACTGAAAGCTTAGAGTTTTTGGCCACTTTACATTTTACACTAACTTAATTGACAATGATCAGTATCAACTTCATTATAAGAGCCTTATTGAGATTATAAACAATTATTAAATGGCATCTACTCTCTGGGAAGCCATTCAAGTTACTCTGAACTTCTTCAGTGCCTTCCATGATGCAAGATTTATATATATTGGCTCTATTACCAGCAGTAGGAGTTGGCTTTGGATACCAAATGCTATCTACAGAGTTATGTCCATCTCGCCATACAGCACCTCCTACAAGTAGTCAGGGTGCATTACCATGAAGTCTCCTGACTACAAGGGCTTACTAAAGCCCTACACTCCAATATTGTTGATTTCTATAACGCGGACTCCTCCTTTGTTCATGGCGATCATGAAGCCATTGTTGATAAACATAAGCGTAGGACTTTGTCATCCTCTCTGAAGGTCAGGACATTTGATGGCTAATCAATTATAAGTTAAATGCGGTTCTAGAAAAACCACTTAGGAACTGAGTTACCTAAGGCAATCTTTAAATGGAAATAAGTTATTGAGGCTACTCTGATTACTTCAAATAGGAAAGGTCTTCTTTATAAGAATTAGAAAAAGAATAATTAGCGAAAAATACTAGATAATCTGAAGGTATCTTTATTAATCATAATTTGGAGATAGTTATTGGCCGCAGAGATATTTGGGTTTGCCTAGGGGGAACAAGCATGATAATCGAGGATGAGTAGGATAAGGAGACCTCTTAGACAATGTGGCAGGTGGCGTAGGCTTTCTTTTAAACTACCTCTATATTGCCAGGGCGGCCAATTCTGGGGACCTTTGAATGGCAAGATCTTTGCCAGATGACTCAGTGCCTCTGTTAGTAGAATTGGCGAATCATTCTAAAATTTGAGTTTTATTTCACCCACTTGAGATTTAAATTATCTGAGTTAGTCTCATTGCTCATTATATTAGTGGAGCTTTAATGACCAAGTTGTGACTCGAATTTTGTTTAATCCCACTCAGGTCCATTCAATTATCGTAATTCCTGAAAATGCCCCCTTCAAGCTTGTTAATTTGTCAGTGATATGTGTTAATTCACCCAATCTGGTTTGCACATGGTATTATCCACTGAACAACTGAAGAGTTGATTAAGATTGCTGATCCTCAATAAAAGTTAATATAAGATATGGAGCAATTGCTCAATTGACACTTTTTTCTAATAATAAAACGCAGAACTTATCTGCAGACTACAAAAAAGCTCCCCCTTTCATTCTTCCGCTCAACTCCTATCTTAGTATTCTAAATTAATTCCATCCACTGCTTAGTAATCTCCTATTTATCCATTGTTAGGAGTTTTTGTCTACCTCAAGGTTTTAGTAGAATTCCTACAATTCGCCAAACTATCAAGGCTACAATCAATCCTCTTCACATCAATATATTTTCCGCTCAATCATAAGGCTTGCCTCGACTATGATTTTTGATCCGCCAGAATGTATAGCTTATTGTCAAGTCATATCATTTTCTCAACATTACAACTCCTTGACTGGACGATAAGATCCTAATGCTTGTATGCTCAAAGGAGATTAATGTGAACTCAGTTGATAATTTGACCACCTGCAGGTTCCTTAATGGTGCAGACATCAGAACCTTTTTTCTCAATTATTTCAAATGGCCCAATTCACTTGTTAGCAAGCTTTTTCTTCTGCCAAATCCATGATGGTTGTAGAAAAAAACATGATCTCTTACAGCATACTGTGGGAGTCCGCTATATCTACTCTGATCAGCTTCCTGATAACAAATCTTATTAAAAAACTTGTAGAGTATGTTTCATTTGTAGTTTGATGAGCGTATCAATTAAATTGGTCAAAATAACGCTGCAGTTCCACGCCAACATTATCATCCATGCAAGAGTAAAGCAGGAAAGGTAAAGCCAGATGCTTACCATATAGCGGTCAAAAAGGACTCTTTCCATTGGCTGAATGGTATCTGATATCATACGCAAAGACAGCTGTGGGTAGGAACGTACTCCATTCAGAGGTTCAATCTTTCACAAGCTTGCAGAGTATGTTTACAAATGTTCCATTGACCCGTTCCACCATTCCATTGGATTCAAGATGGTAGGGTGTAGTCAAGACCCCGCGGGTTGTCATCAGGTTGTTCAACTTGGGCAGGATATGCAAATTGAATTTGGTTCCATTTTACTTTAAGATGAACTGTGGAAGCCATGTTGCTGTATGACACACTCCATAATAATCTTGGCGGTTGTGACTGCATTTAAAAACTAATTGTCCTGGTTTCCACCTGTCATGGATTTGGCTGATAAATATTAGACTGGGCTCCCAGTCAGGGTGAGTAAGCACCCAGTGGAGAGCCCAGAATGACAAGGTCACAGCGGTCCATGCGACTAGAAGAAGGGGGGATCTAGTGGGGACGTGAGGAAAGTAAATGTTTATAAACATATCAAAGGCCCCAAGGCAAACCAGATGGTTGCAGTGGGGGCAACCGCGAGTCTTACAGGGGCAACCCCCAAGGGTGGGAGAGTCAGGGAGGATGATGACTCCTCCAGGGTGATCAGTTGCTGGCCTTCAGTTATGAGTAGGTGAGTCTGTCTGCCAGAGAGGGGTGGCACAGGGCCCACTGCACGGACAGGGGTGCTGTCAGAGGGGAAAACGGACCTGCGATGAGCGTTAGGGCTGAGTTCCCCTTGCTCAGGGACTCTGGGGCCCTTAGGTGGGTGGGATCAGCGAGGATGAGCCAGGTGTGGGGGCTGAGCTTGTGGGCATTGGGGCGGGGCGCCCTGAGGCTGCTCCGATAGGGGAGCGCTCTCAGAAAACCTGACAGCGAAGCAAATGGACAGGTTCACATTTGGTGGGTATGCAAAAATAGATGAGAGTCACTTTGTCA
>JAKSZP010009623.1:0-80011 GCA_022478985.1 Massospora cicadina | reverse complement strand
CCTTCTCTGGCTGCATAGAGGCTAGGGAAACCCGTTCAGAAGGTCATGGAGGGCAGAATCATCGGGTGTTCCTGCGAAGAAGAGAAGGCTGGAGATACTCCAGATGGGAAAGCCTCTTCTTCCTTCGGGACTGGCTCAAGGTGGGGGGATGTAGCAGTGTCTTCCTCTCAGATTTTACAACTGCCAGGTTCCAGAAGCTACAAGACAGAAAGCTCTTTTTGATGTACTTGTCCCATATCACTTGCAAAATGCGACCTGGCCTGATGGACCTGTGGGGGAGGAGGGTTAAGGGATGTTGGCCTATACCAGTTCAGAACTTTTTCTTCCAACTCCGCAGCAACATCCTGGTCATTGGGGCGACTCTGCATAAGTGGATTAAGCATAAGGAGGATGACCTTCTATATGCCTGTAAGGTATGTGGAGGGGAGGAGACGGCAAAGTACATCTTCACAGAGTGTCCAGCAGCGGATGCTGTATGGAGTAGTGTTCTCCTTAGGTATAAAGCATACCAACCAAGGTGTAAGTTATCCTCTGGTCATATCGCATGGACAGAAATTCTGACTGCGTATGCCCCACCAAGTCTGCTTGCAGACAAGGAGGGGTTCAGGGTCTGGTGCACGATATGGGGGGATGTGATGTAGGTCTATGGTTCCAGAAACCAGCGTTGATTCCCTTCAGAAGGAATCCAGGCAACAAGCTCCCTGGCCATAGTCAAGCGACAGCTAGAAATAGCTGTAGAAAGCTATGACAATCCTCTTTTCTTAAGTAAGTCCAACTTGGGGGTAAGTCTGGTTTCATTTCTCGCAGTAAGGGATGGGCATATCTCTGAACTGGCTGAGTAGCCTTTGCTACATGGTATACCAAACAGTGAAGAATATATCAGTTTGGGGTGGTGTGAGCCACCCCACCCACGGTCAGGCCCACTTCAGTAGTGCTTAGATTCGCACAGCCCCAGTGCAACGGGGCAGTACCCTGGGTTTCATCCCTCGAATTTGCCTGCACTGGGTGCCCTATTGGCACATAAAAACTAAAAGAACACCGAATATAAGGGCCAGCATTAAGCAAGGGATACTAGGTGGGGTTTTGCTAAATCATTCCCCATATTAAAGCCATAAAGGGAAGATACCTATGGGACATGCCAGAAATGATATAGTTGTGCAAGGAGCGAATGGCATCCTGCAGACGATGACTACAAGCTTCTCAGAAGCTGAAGCAGAATGAGCGATGGAAGCCAGAAGATGCTAGAAGCTTCATGGCCCAACTTCAAAGAACTTGGCTGGCAAAGCAAAGAGCATAGGCTACAACATCTCTATCTAGGATGTTTTCAATATTGGAAGAGTTTAGAGCTATAGACAAAGCCCCAGTTACTTAGGCCCTTAATTCTGCATAGGGGAGTTCAAAATGCACGCTGTTGCCAATGGCTAGTTTAATGGCCAAAACAGCTGGCTTGTAATATTGACTGAGTCAGAAGAGGAACTCTGGAAGCAATTCTGATCTGGTGAAGAACAAACGATTGAGAGTGGAGGGCATTGCTTCAGTATGTTCAATAATGATGGTAGGAGAATCTGCAAATGGAGCCAAATCCATGAGACTTTGAAATCTAACTCAGGAACCTATGACAGAGGAAGGATTAATCTCAAATCATTTGAGACAATTACTAACCTGGTTTCATCAGGATTGGTTACCATTTCCAGTAATTCCACGGAAGGACTGGCTATGGGTACTTGACTGGGAGTATGAATCCTGGAAGGACCATAGAAGAGGTTCAAACATGCAGATCAACTCATCAGCTGGAAGAGCCAAAGGTCTTTATCAGAAATGCTATTAAGCAGCTGTTGGTACTGAAACTCAGAATTTGACATATGAGTTGGATGAGAGGGGGATGTTGGACTTATATGATAGTCAACATTATGCACTATGAAATCAATTAAGCTCTAATTTCAGAGAAATTAATCTCAAAATTAATGGGATAAGATCTCCAGAGAAAAAATTAAGAATAATAATGAGCCAGGAGGTAATTATGAGAAAATTACAAGGGCGAATACAAATGAGCATTCTTAACTGTGCCACAAACTAACCATTGATGGAAAGAATCTCCAGTTGAGGACAAGGAGAAAATTTAAAAATTGAGGATGTCAAACCAAAAATCCTGAATATGACAGTGTGTCATATTTCCTGACAGGGGGAAAACGGATCCTGGGATTAATATCAACAAGTAAATTGATCAGCCTGACATGACAGAAGGTCGAGGGAACTGCGCTCTGAGTAGGCAGTAGTGAGGAGGAAGAGGAAGAGAGCCACATGCTGAAGGTCATCCTGAGCAGCGTTGAGTACTGATTGATCATACTCCTCTTGAACAAACGAAATATTCAACTGAGTGTCTGAAGCAGTGTTCTCCTTCACCAATCTTTTTCTCGCTGGAAATCTAGGAAAGAGGGGGGATGTATTGGAAATTTTTGCCCATATTCCCAGCCAACTAGATTAACAAGGGTCGCTAGGGGATAGTTCCTATAGCAAAGTGAATTAGATATTGGTTAACCCTGATTTCAGGGTAACAATGTTAAGAGGATTTTAGGTTATTAGCCTGGGTTGGATCCATTGAGGATCAATCCAGATGAATGTTTAATATCTCATCAGGCAGAGTTGCCAACAAAATAGGGGCATCTGATAGTTGATTGAAACTAACTATCAGGTGTACCAATTAGGATCAATTGGGTTTCATCACTGATAGATTGGGAATTTAAAAAATAAGTTGCAAGGTAAGTGATGCCACCTGCAACTAGCAAATCAATCAGTTGGTTTGCGACCTACAGTAATGGGTAACAAGTCCCATTACCTAAGCAGGTTGCTTGCCAAATATGGTTGGTTCTCTGGGATCAAGAGGAAAACGTTAGGAACATGTTTTCCAACTCAATCCAATTTATTTCTTGAGGATGTCCAATGGCAGAATCCTAGCCAGGATAGGGAAGACCATCACTGATGAGAAGAGGATGGGTAATTCAATGGCAACAGCTGCTGTTTAATTGAGGAGGTGCCCACTGAGGGTTGGGCGCTGAATTACCACTATGAATTCCCCTAAGAATTCACTTAATAAAGACACACAAATACTGAAAATACAAATACACTGAAGTAATTTACACTTTTACCAGTAATTAATATCATACCAAAATCTATTTTGATTTTTATTCTTTTTTAAGGAAATTATTGCTGTGTGCTTTAATTGGGAGACTCTTTAGAAAAAAAAGTAAGGATCTGAGCGTGATATAAAGAAGAGAAGCTGAACTGAATTGGGGATCACTACCAACTGTGTGTCACCAGAAAAACCATAAATGTGGATCTGAGCAAGGATCAAGTTAGGTGGTATAAGGGAACAAATCCCTATTAAGGAAATTCTAAGTATTTTGAGAGGATCTACTGTTTAAGCCTTGGACCCAATACTAGTACTTTATTCAACAACAGATAATAGTCTCCACACTATTAAAAAATGAATACATCTTACTATCATACAACATGGAGAATTGCATAATGATGAACCTGTGCAGCTAATTAATTTAGGGGTTATCATCCGAGAATAATCAAGAATCCTATAAATTTTAGTGGTAGGGTACATAAAGATTGATCAGCGGGTAACCCCCATATCCACCATAGATATAATACAGTAAACTTGCTTTATTTCTTCAAGGGGAATCAGCATACCCCTTCCAATCTCCTGATGCTTTTTCACAATCATATCCTTCTTGGTGAGATTCCCTAGCAGAAGATTGATATATTGTTGATAGGCAGGGTCTAGTACTCCTGGAAAAGCTCTGTGCTCCAAAAGACTAGCTCCATCAATGATAGTTAGGTGCAATAAGAAGTAGTTGGGGTTTGTAGGGTAATCTTATTGTCAACCACCTATTGTTCACCTGCTTTAATTACTTTCTCTTCTGAATCATAGAAAGGGATACCCTTGACGCGTCCGCTGATGGAGGCAACATTTTTGTAAGCAGTCCTGCCGTGGTGTAATGTAATGTTATGGCGGAAGAGGGAAAGGTGCTGCTTCCAAAGCGGAAGCCAATCAAAATTTTGCAAAAATTTAAAAATTTTTAAAATTTGACTGGATTATGGAATCCTGAGTTGATGGCTGAACCAGTTTCAGCTGAGCTAAAATGGTTGACAGCACATGGCCAATCAGCTCCAGCTACAGCCCCAATTCCTGTGGCTGGCCCAGCACTGGCCAAATACAATCCATTAGAGGCTCTCAAATGTGTTGATGAGGACAAATGACCATGCCACATGAAACCTGATTTTGCTTTGGAGGAGTTCTTCATTGACCCTCCTGAATTGCATTACCACTATTTTCGTCCAAAAAACAGGTTTCACATTTATAAAGATATTAAAAAAATGGCAGTTGTGGCTGCAGCTGCCCCAGCCAACACCCTCCTCCACCAGCAACTCCATGGGGCAATGGAGCCCCTTGTCAAGGGTATTCCTATCCCCAATTTTCCTCATGATTTTGAGGAAGATGTGAAGTACCAAATTGAGGAGCTTGCTTTCAGTGCAAGCCATACTTGCATTGATGCAGCAAAAACTTCTCTTTTTGACCCCAATTATCCCAAAACCTGCTGGTGCATCAAGTCATTTACTTGTGTACTGGCTCTCATCATTTTTGCTGAGCATCAACTTGCTTAATACATTGAGGCGATGGACACCGCCAGCCTCATTAATGAAGAAAACCCCAACTATACCTCCTTACTCCCATGTCGCTGATGCTCCCACCCCAATGCTGTCCGCCATGGTCCGCCAGCTAAAGTGGGCTCTGGATAAAAGTTTCTCCAAAGCCTCCTCGCCATCTGATATGGTTTCCTAGGCTGATAACCTAGGGATATATTAGGAATTTTTTAATTCATATTAATCCCTTTGTTTGGCCCATTTGCAAATAAAGATGCATGGCGGCTCCCCCTTTTTTGTTGGGCACTACTAGTACTAAAAAGGCGAAAGAGGGAACCTCAACGGTGCAAGCATGATATTTTTTGTTAAGCTCTTCATTGGCCACAATTAGAGAAACCTCATAGTTAATCATGAAGAGATAGCCCCGTTTCAAATTATAACCCCTTTATATTTGAGCATAACTAGGTTCCAATGAGTAAATAGTAGGTATTATTAGTTAAAACCACTGACAGAGCTTACAAGAAAAGCTTCCCAAAACGAATGGGTAGGGAAGAGTATGCCCTGATGGCGTGGATATTTTTTGAACCCAAAGTTCCAAACTCTTGAGTTTTGTAAAGGTTGGGGGCCAGCTTGATTATCTTAATGTGCTTGGTTGACACAACGTTCACTGGGGACCCAGTGTCAAGGATAGCTTTAACTCAAACTCCATTAACAACGACCTCCACTCAGTTAAAGTATCACCCAAGGTGGGGGGAAGAAAGAGGACCTCCTTTAGATGAAAAGTGGAGGCAAGTTGTTTGTACGTTTCAGAGTATTTCTTCTGGATAGTCTGCAGGGTATGAAAGCACTGGGTAGATCAGAGAAATGCTGCAATTAGCTGGTCATCTTCACTGGCAGTTTCAATAACATTAAGACCCTTTATAAGTTTCCAAAGATAAGTTTGACGAGAGATCTTAGCACAATTCACTCTCTCCAGGTTCAATTGATCTGGTACCTCCACTTCACCTGGGGTTCCTAAAACATAACGATCAACATCTTCATCATCTCCCTCATACTCGTCGTCAGAGGGTTATCAATGCAAGTTAGGGAGCCCATAAGGTGTGAGGTAGGTTCAGGACTTCCTTATGGGATATTAGGTCTTGGGGTTGCTCCTCCACCTTAAAAGCTTTTGGGGGAGGCGTTGGAGCTGCCACATTTTGAGTATTGACCTTTAAAGCAGGGGGTTGGTGCTGCCTCAAGGAAATAGGATTCAGACTAGGGTTAGCTTAATGAGAGGTTGAAGGGGATAGCACCGTAGAGATGGATGCTATAACTTCAACAGCTTTGGGTCATTCAGTGGTTGGGTGATTTTGCAAAACAGGAAGTTTAGCCTTTGTGACCTGGTCATTCAACACGCTGTTAATGGGAGCGATTGGGACCTGAGAAAGGGATTTAGGCTTAGGAGCCAGCTTTGGGACCACTTAGGAAGGCCGCTTTAAAGAAGATGGGAAAGGCAAAGGGACGACTGCTTTCACCAACTGAGTGTTTTGAACTGAAGACGAAGGGGAGCACTGCCCCACCACAGCCATTACCATCTGACTATCTTTTTGGGAAGAAAAAACAGTTTGTGATGCCAGTTCCATAGGAGCAGGTTTATAGATGGAAACAGCTGTAATAGATGCTAAATTGGTCGGCGTAGATGCTTGCATCAAAGATCCTTGTGTAGGGTCAAGTTCATAGATATCAGCAACTGCTAACAAGGCCTCCTTGATATCTCGTACAGTTTTATAAGTGCACTTTATGGAAGAGAGATGCATCTACAAGGAGGGATGAGATGCCAAGCCAGTCAAGAGAGCTGCAATTGCATCAAGAGGGAGCATTTGGGCAAGAAAAAGAGGTTGAGCTTTAGCATAGAGTCTTTCAACAAAAGAGGTAATAGATTCTCCCTCTTGCAGACTAAGGCACATAAAGGCCTGTTTTTGCCGTTGCAAACTCTTCTTGGAGCAAAATTCATCAATAAGCGCTTACTTAACCTCCGCCCAAGTGCTGAGGTTGACCATGGTGGGGACCATTATTTCTTAAATAAACGATTTAAGCAGGGAAAAATGTACTGGATTTTTTGTTGTTAAGTTGCTCCTTCCATCGCAGATTCATAAACTTAGAGGAAGGAGGCAATACTGCCCTCACCAGGTGTGAACTTGTCTCAAAGAGGAAGTTTTTGTATAGCTGGGCATTGAGATGAGTGCTTCTTGAGCTGTTTAAGGCGAGACAAAGCATTGGATAGCTGTTATCCCATAAGTGCTAGCCTAGGGTTAATGTTAGCGGAAAGGCTAGAAGGGTTACAACCTCCAACAGCATCCATTATTATAACGTTTTTGTGGTGTACAGGTCCTACTGTAGTGAGCACCACTTGTTGGATTTGTGGCTGGAAAAAAGCTTGCTGGTGCTTTTCACCTCAAATCCAAGGATATAAATGAGGGGCTTATATCACAAGTTATATGAAAACAATGAAAATTAATAAATACTAAAGAGGTTGTTGAATTTATGAAATTTTATTATATGCCTCATGGGGGCAAAAATGAGAATATACTTAATAAATCAATAATAGTATTTATAACATCGAGGCTTGACATTCAGATAGCTTGGGAAATTCTAAATTAGGTAATATGTGTTTTTAGCATATTGAAGCTCGGAAAACTCACTTCAATTTGTATGAATGAGGGATGGGGGATTATGTTTGGCTGAGATGTACCCATGAGGTAACAATTTGATAAATTTCAGCCACATTCCATTTGATAGAATAATTTCAACTTGTGGGACCCCTGCCAAGCCTATAAAAGGGGATGGTCCCTACGTAGGCGCTTGAATGGACCTGGTCATGGCTGGGGGAGTACCATCCAATGGACGTCCTATGGTCCGCTTTGTGGTCAGAGTAATCTGACTGCTGGATATTGGGTTAGTTGCCCATAAAGTATTCAAAACCATGTTACCCCAATTTATGGGGTTCCACTGAGAATTGTCCAGGGTCTTTTGGCTGATAAAATCATTTTATATGTAGTTAAATCAATCTTATTATTATCAAGGACTTGTGAATGTCTGACATTTCCCCTTTTGGCCAATTTTGCCCTAAAACATTCTCATCTTGAAGCCTGGAGGGCAAATTTCCGGCAGGGGGCCATTGAACAACATGTTAAAGTAATATTATTCATTCGCCAATCAATGGCATAACTGGCATAAAATGAAGAAATCCTACCACAGTTTATTGATCTATCCTAATATGTGGAACTAAAGCGCGTGCTGGATAACTACTTCAGACACAAAAGATGCTTTTTAAGGAAAACTAAGGCAATAAGGACCAACTTCACAAAGCCTTCCACCAGTTGCACCTGGTTAGTGGTCAAGTCAGCCATCTTTCTGATCGCTTAGATGGCACTACCAAGAAGCTACACTGTGCAAAGTGTAAGCTGAATAGTGTTGTTAGGGAGAAGGAGGTATGTATCAATAAGCTGCCTCCATTTGATATTGAAGGAAATGTTAACAGCTTCTTTAAACGATTGAGTTTGCAGCAGAAAAGCCTTAGATCAGCTAAAGCTAAATTGTTAATATATACTTTGGATGTTGGAAGTGCAGACCAAGTTATCTGCTATCTTCCAAGTAGTTAGGTTACATACTAAGAATTGAAGGATACTGTGCTGTGTTTGTTCAGAGGTTCTGCAAAAATGTCATAGTGGAAGGCTGATTTTTTGACCATTGGGTTCTGCCATGATGGGTCCTCACAGCATTTTCTGATCGCTTTGTGGTGGAAGCCCATGTGTTAATTGAGGTGGGGACTTTATTCGAGTCTGATGTGTGCATTGCGATTTCCACCATAGTAAAGCCATACCGCAAGCTGTATAACATCATGACTCCAATTTTAGAGGACAATGTACCCCTTCTCAAAATTGTTCAATTTATGAATCGCCTATCCATCACTTTTAGTGATTCCAACGTGGAATAAAAGGCCCCTGCAGCCATTAATGAATTTTTAGTGGGGATAGACAACAACGATTTGGCTATAATCCTTTGTTTAATATGCGGGCACTCAACCCTTTGGCAGCTCCTTTCCACCCTCATTATGGTCACTCAGCTCATTATCAGTCAAATTGCAATCCCTTATTTTAGTTCCAACCTGGGTTTTTAAAGGCATCGCTAAAAAATGAGCCATATAGGAATGCCTGTTTTTCTTGTGGTCAAAGTGGCCATTATGCAACTAACTGCCCTAGCAACCTGCATATCTAGTAGTACCACCAGCCCTGACTGAACAGGGAAAAGTTCAAGCAGATTATAGAATGGGACGCTCTACCACTGCTTAGTCAAATTTAATTTGTTCCTGTTAATTTTAATGAGTCCCTTTGTGTCAGGGCTGACCCCAAACTGACGATTTATTATACCAACAAAACTTCAGTGATATTTCCAACTTCCCCCTGAATGGAGAGAAGAAGAATAAAGGGTTGGAATTCTGCTGAGATGTACAAACACTGTATGCCTGGAAAATCCTTGAGCGTAACGTTGCTGCCAAATACAGTCACTCCGTTGATGTGGCCTCATTAGAGGGTGTGAATGCTGCAATGTCAGTGGAGTAAATTGTTCATGAATATCCTCATGTTGGCGCCAATATTGTCACTTTTCTTAATAACAAGAAGCCCTTGGATGTGCATGTTTTAAACTCCAACGTTTCTTTTTATTCAGTGTGTACCTACTATGATATCTTTGTAGGAAATACCAAAATTTGAGAAATTATAGACACTGGTGCTACTTTAATATAATATCCATTCAGCTAGTGACTAGGATTCCGCTGTAGCCTGATGTGGACCATCAGGTAGTGTATGGGACTGCTGGAGCACAAAGCACTTTGTTGGAGGGCGCATACAGTGCATTGCCTTTAAGGTTTGGGTCAATAAGCGCCTCCACTCTGGCTGTGGTTTTGCCTAATAATAATTATGACATGCTGAATGGGAC
Source organism: Massospora cicadina (assembly GCA_022478985.1). Classification (NCBI taxonomy): domain Eukaryota; kingdom Fungi; phylum Entomophthoromycota; class Entomophthoromycetes; order Entomophthorales; family Entomophthoraceae; genus Massospora; species Massospora cicadina. The sequence goes on along the minus strand of JAKSZP010009623.1, from coordinate 70,384 downwards.
TGCATTCATGAAGCAAACTGGGGCAGTGGTCAATATGGCAGAAGGAACTTTTAATATCCTGGGGCAACGGATTCCCATCTACTTCACCTCCAGCGGAGTCCCAAAAGAACATATCTGCTCTAGTAAAATAAATCTTATGTATAGCGATGGGGTAATTCCTATTCATTATTGGTGGATGAAGCGGAGGACCAGAGCTCTCTCTAACCAGATTTATGAGTCTAATGGTATTCTACTAAGTGCTGCGTCCACCTTAAGTGTACCTTCTGGGTATCAGGTTATAGTAGGGATGGAACTCAAAATAGATGTCCCCAAAGGCCTATATGGTGAAATTGGGTCTCTACCAACAATCGCAGCTTGAACCCTATGTGGCTCCTGGACTACTGTTACCAGGGCTTGGCAGAGTTAAGGTTGTATTAACAAATCTATAGAAGGAGTCTATGGTGGTTCAAAGACACCAAGTATAAGCTTTTCTGCATTTGACTCCAATTGATGAAGTTCATCATATACATGACTATGGTTCTTGGGAGGATCTAGGTCAATATGAAGAAAACCTCAACCAAAGTAATGACTGTGGTTCTGCATGAGGCCCTGACCAGGCTGTTAGATGACCAGATAGATAGGGAGATGTCTCTGTTTGAAAAATATTGAGGCATTTTTGCATCTGATGACCATGATTTGGGATGTGCCCGTGGGGTGGTGCATTGGTTTGATGCGGAAGACCACCCATTTGATCACAACCTATTTGTTGATCAAAAGTGGCAGAAGAGGTTGTATCCATGGAAGTAGATAAATTGATTGAACAGAGAATGTTAGAGCCGTCAAAGAGCCCCCTGGGCGTCCCTTGCGTTGGTTGTTAAGAAAAAAGATGGCACTAATTGAGTAGTAATTGACTACTAGAAGCTTAATAATATCACAAAAAAAAGGTTTATATCCACTCCCACTTATTGATGATGCTCTGGATTGGCTGGGTGGGGCCAACTATCCCTTGGCCATGGATTTGATATCAGGATACTGGCATATTTAGTTGCCAAAATTGGAACAAGAGAAACGGTTTATCACCTCAAAGGGGTTGTTCCAACCCACATGTATGCCTCAAGGGTTATACAATTCCTCGGCTAAGTTCCAGTGGACAATGAACACCATCTTTGGCGACCTGAAGCTGTCCTGCATGCTAGTCTACCTTAACAATATCAACGTGCTCTTCTGGACATTCACCAAGTAATTAGACCATTTAGAGCAAGTGTTCCATCGCCTTATCAAAGCAAACATAAAAATCAAACCTTAAAAATGCCACTTTTTCAAGGAGCAATTAGAATATCTTGGGTTTGTGGTAGATTTGAAAGGGCTTAGCCCTCAGCTGGAAAAAGGTTGAGGTTATACAAAAGTTGACCAAGCCAAACAACAAGAGGAATTCTAGGTGTCCTTAGGGATGGTTGGGTACTACCACCAGTTTATCCCTAACTTCAGCTGTATTGGGGCTCACATCTTCGAGTTATTAAAGAAGAACGCCACTTTTGAATGGACTGAGCATTGTCAAAATGGTTTTAATGTTTTATGGCCTGCATTGGCTAGTGCGCCAGCCTTACAATATACTAATTTTTAGAAGGAATCATTGGATAAATGGATGCGTCTCTTTCCGCCATAAGGGCAGCATTATCCCATAAGGATGATGACAGCATGGAGCATCCAGTTGCATATAATAGTTGGAGCTTGAACTGCCACAAATAGTATTATACTGTGACTGAGTGAGAGTGCCTGACTGTAATTTATGCATATAAGCAGTTCTGAGTCTACCTAAATGAAGTAAAATTCAAGCTTGCGACGGATCATGTGTCATTTCATTGTTTACAGAACCTTAATGAACCTAAAGGGCGTCTTGCTATATGGGCTCTAAATCTGCAGGCTTATAATTTTGAAATACTGCATCATCCCAGCGCAAAGCACCAAAATGATGACTGCTTATCTCAGCTACCAACAATTTCAGTAACAGCAGATTTGGGCGACTTGCTAAATGAAAAAATGGTTAGTGGTCAATATGCTGATGAACTGCTGCAAGTTATTTGGGTGCTAGATGGGTCGATGGCTGATATGATCTGGAAAAATGGGGAGTTAAATGGGCGGATTGGTAACAATACGCTGAGTTTCCCAAAACCTCCGCTCAACCAGACATCATTTTGAGTGCGCACAAGGCGGTGGGCCATGGAGGATTATGAAAGACGTTGGAATTGTTATGGCCTCAATATTATTGGGAAAGCATGCACTTTGATATGCTAGAGACCATTTCCTGCTGCTACCAGTGCCAAGTTGAGAAGCCGTTCCACCAGAAGACCTCTTACCAGCTGGTGAAACCTCACTTTTCTTGGAACAAAGTATCGATTGACGCCGTTGGCCCTCGCCAACAGGAGCTAACTGGCCTAAGTATATCTTGGTGGCAATTGACCATTTGACCAGGTGGGTTGAGGCATGGGCAATGCTAAATCTAGGGGCAGTTACTGTGGCTGAGTTTGTAATAATGTATGATTCAGCATCACGTCTGCCCTCAGTTTATCCTTACTGACAATGAAACTAATTTTACCTCTCACATCCTCCCCAAGCTCAACGAACTGATGACCAGCCACGGGGCTCTAACAACCCTGTATCACCCTGAATACAATGAATGGTCAAACGTGTTAATGGGAACCTGGTGAACATACTATGGAAGTTGGTTACAGATAGACCCTCTGATTGGAGTACCCTCCTTTCTACCGCTGTATTTAACTACAATATTAGCTACCACCTGGCAACAGGGAAAAATCCTTTCCATTTACTATATTGACAGTACCCCGCCCTACTCACACTGCTCTATGCCTGCATTGAAGAACCAGTGGAATGTATCCTCAATGATACTTGACCAGCCTAACAAATAGGTTGATTAGATTAAAAACTGGAGAGTACTCGTCAGCTTATCCAAGAAAATTAAAGACCAGGTTTCCAATCAGGTTTGGCACAGCGGTTAGCGCAGTTCAAGGATGGAGATATGGTTCTATTCCACAATCATCATGGGTTTGGGCAGAAGCATAAGCTAGCTAATATCTGGATTGGCCCTTTTGAGATAATAGAAAAAACAGGTGTTGATGCCTATACTATCAAGGACCCTGCGGGTGGTAAGATTATTAAGCAAATGCATGTAAAGTTCCTTCAGGCATATAAACAACAATAATTCTTATCCAGAGAAAAAAACAAGTCAAATAATGGTTTAGGATATAAAAGCTAAGCTTATTTGGTGTCACTTCTCAGGTTCTTCCGCTTAGCTGTATTCATCTCCTTGCCCTTTCTCAGTTTCTTATGGTGAGTCTTGTGTTTAATTGGTGGGACCCACTTTTCTTTTTTTGCTGCTTTGGGGGTGGCGCAGATTCTTTGGATCCTTCTCATGTTGGTGGTGGGGCGGAGGCTGCCATGTCAGGGGCAAAGAAATTGGTATCCGCTCTGGGGCTGTCACACCAGAAAGCGGAGGGGAGGATGGGGCAGCAGAACAGGAGGAGGATGAACTGGGGACCCAGGGTAACAGGTGAGGTGGTATTAGCTCAGCTGGCTGATCGAGATTGAGATGAACCTACTCTTGCCCACTAGGAGCAAAGCCACAACCATATGTGCTGGTGGTCTTGGGAGATCAAGGAGTATTTGAGAAGAGGGGGCCAGAGTCATAGGGGCTGGCGCACAAGAAGGTGAGTCCCAGATCGGGGTAAAAAGGCTGCACCCAGCGCCAGGCAATCCATGAGGAAATCCTCCATGCTAGAATGTGCAGCAGGAAAGGAGTGGCCGCTGTAAAAGCTGCTTGCCAGGCCAACTCAAGGGCTGCCTAGTGCCACTCCATTCCTGACCCTAAACCGCTCAAAGGATAAAAAGATCATGTTGCCAAGGACGCCATGACAGGAGGTATTGGGACGGACATTGGCGCTAAGGATGGTGAACGCTGCAGCAACCCCAGATCACATGCAATTCAACCAGTTATTTTAGAAGTGCATCCTTAGGGACCAGAAGTGGGTAGGAGCTTGGGGAAAGGACTCAATCAGCTGGCTATTACCAACCACACAAAAAACAGCATCCGTTGAACTGACAATGCTGTGGGATGAGGCTCAGTGGGAGGCAGGAGCACTAAATGGCTGAAGCTGTCCGCCAGGAGCTGGTTTAGCTCATTGAATGAAGGGTCTCAGCTCCGCTCCCCTTCCAGCATAACTGGTTCACTATATTCTCAAAGGGGGAACATAAGGAAGATAAGTGACTGAGAAATTCAGTAAGGAGCTCCTCCTGTCATGGATTCGGCTAAGAAGAACTAGACTGGGCTCCTAGTTGGGTTGCGTGAGCACCCAGTGGAGGCCCCACAATTCCAGAGGCATAGCAATCTGGGCGACTAAACGAAGTGGGGATCTATGGGAGACGTGAGGAACGCAAACGTTCAGTAATGTACCAAAGGCCCCCAAGGCAAACCAGATGGTTGCGTTGGGGCAACTGCAAGTTTTGCGGGGGCAACCCTAAAGGGTGGGAGAGGCAGGGAGGATGATGACTCCTCCAGGGTTCACAGTTGCTGGCCTTCAGATTCAAGTAGGGGGCTTACACGCCAGTGCGGATCATCACAGAGGCTGCCACATTATTGGAAAATAGGTGCAGGGGTATGGTAAACCCCATGAGAGGGGCTGGGACTGAGCTTCCCCTTGAGGGGGCACTCTAGGTCCCACTGGTGGGCTGGACCCACAGCGGCAGGGGCGGCTATGGAAGCTGAACCCACATGCAGTGGGCCAGGGACGCCTTGGAACCGCTCCAACTGGGGAGCAGTTTTGGTGGACTCGGTGACTGAATGGATGGAAGGGTCTCCATTTAATGGATATGTGAAAACAAACAAAGCAGTGGGTTTGTTGTTGGGGGTGGGTGGATTATTGCATTTACAATCCACTGCCGCATGGTGAGATCAAGCAACCAGATAGTCAAGTTGGCAAATATCAGCAAGAGGATTTTTGGTGATGGTGTGCTTTATCAGATCAATTGACAGAATTGTTTATAGATTTTTAAAGGCAGATGGAGGCTGTGGCAAACTAGGCAGATATTTCAGATTTTATTTGATGAAAGGCTAAAGAATGAAGCAACAACTTCCCTCAGTTGTGCAGTTGCCTTTTAAACTGGGTGATAGCTATGGGGAGGTATTGAGGGATTGGTCATTTGGGGGATAGGGAAGGGATTTGGTTAGCTGTCTTGGAGGGGGTAGAAGGCTGCTCCCAATTCTTGCAAAAGCTTAGAAAATTTATGCAAATTTTTCCAAATTCTTGGGGCCAAGCTAAGTCAATACTACTGATCCAGGTCCTGATGACTCAAATCAGCCTGTTCACATGGCTTGGGTGATACAGATTCATCCTGGGAGGCAGGGGTCCAAGGATCAGATTTGTTGCAATTTGAGATGATCCCTCAATTGGGCAACTTGTATGATTTGAACTCCCTGGATCCATTTTGGAGCATTGGGCCAGATGATCCAAGTCAATTCGGAACCAGATTTACAATCCAATCTGTATTCAGATCTGTCTTCTGAACAGGCCAGCCTGGACAGGGGGAGCCAGTCCAGAAATTACTGGCTGGGCTCCGATGTTGGGAATTGCCAGTTTCCCAATTTTGGCCATGGCTTGCCTGGGGAGTGGGTGGATCCAGGGACCTCTCCATGCCCCCTGATGTGCGCCATCTACCTGCAGACCCCTTCTATCAACCTTACCAGGATTGAAGAGGGGGGAAGAGATGGAAGTGGGATGTCTTTAGGTAGGAAAGCCATCACTAAGTGCTCATCTATCACATGGGCTAGGTCGCCCAGCTGTGACGGAGGGTCCACTGGAGCCTTGGGGCCCTTTTCGTCTGGAAGGGGTGCTGACCCCTATCCAGTTGCAAGGGCTGGTCCCCAAGACTTACACTAACCTTCCCTTTTTCAACAGGGAGGATCCCACCCCCAGGGGCATAGACCAAGGCATAGTTCTTGTGGCACTCTGATAGCTTTATGGCCAGGATGGCCGCGATCTTCTGGGGAGGGTGGGGCGCTGTCAGATGGGAGGCGTGGAATTCCTCTACCAGGTCCTTGCAGTTTGTACAATTACACACGTTCACCCAGCTGTTCTCATATGAGGGGTAACCTTTCCAGGAGACCAAATACTGAATGGATTGGCAGGACCTTTGGGAAGCTACAATGTCCTCCACCTCTACTTCCTTGGATTCCCCAATGACAATTGGCTCAGGGGATGTTGGCCGTTCCCCCTTAAAGGGGGTTAGAAGATAGGTGTGGAAACATCGTGTTGCTTTCAGTGTGTGGACAACCTCAGGTGGTAGGCTCCGTTGCCTAAAGCCTTCTCAACCTTAAAGGGTCCTGAGCATTTGGCTGCAAGCTTGCGGGTGGGGGCTTTCATGGAAAGGTTATGGGTATCTAACATGACAAGGGAACCAACCATAATCTCATGTCCCAGAAGACACTTCTGATCAGCGAACTTTTTATAGTCCTCGATGGAATTTGTCAAATGTTCACAAGCCAGGTTGTGCTTCTTGCGGAGAGAGCTTACATGGTCCTTTGAAGCTGGAACTTCTGAGGAGAGTTGGGGACCAATCTGGAACGAGGGGTTATACCCAGAGCGACCCCAGAGGGAGAGATGCTGGTTGAGGAAAGAAGGGAATTGTTGTACGCAAACTGTGCTAGGTGTAGGTCCTTGGCCCAGGTGTCTTGTGAGGACGTCACATAGCAGCGCAAGTACTGCTTCAGTACCTGGTTCACCCGCTCAGTCTGTCCATTGGACTGGGGGTGGTAGGCAGTGGATCTACAGGGCTTGATGTGAAGGAGGGTCAACAACTCTTCCCAGAACTGGGCCATGAATTGGGGTCCCCTGTCACTCACGATCTCCTTGGGGAGACCAAACATGGCAAAGACATGGTTGACAGATAAATTTGCGGTCTCCACCGCAGTAATAGATTAGAGACAGGGGATGAAGAGTGCCAACTTGGTAAATTGGTCCACAACTACCATTACCACATCAGAGCCACAGGAGGGTGGGAGCTCCATGATGAAATCCACTGAGACTGAGGTCCATGGCCCCTCAGCCTGCTTCAAGGGGTGTAACAGTCCCTTCTTTCCAGAGCGATCTGATTTTGCCAAGGCTCAGGTGACACAACGAAAGATCCTATCAGGAATGTCCTTTGAGGACCCAGGCCAATTATAAGTTCTCTTTATGAGATCTGCACATTTTTGATACTGGGGTGGCTGACTATCTGGGGGATGTGGTATTCCTCAATAACATGGCTGCGTAGGGAAGGAGGAACCCAAACCCAATCATGGAACCAGATTGTTCCATCCTGCAAGGTATATGGAGTTCTCTTGCAGCGCATGGACTCCAAGTCAGCCAGAAGCTCAATTCCTTCAGGGCAGCAGGTTTGGGAAGCAAGGACACGTGGGAGGAGTGGAGTGTCAGGGTCTACATCAGCGAAAGATACAGCAGGGGGAGCCAATGAGAGGATTTGGGAGGGGGCACTACCATCATAAGGTCTAATGGGTCCTCCTCACCATTGGGGAACAGGGAGGGGTTATAGCTGGGCATGTCTGGCAAGACGTTCAGTTGCCTTTGATGAATTTATACTTAAAATGGAACTCACAGAGGTCTTGATACATGTGAGTTTGCCAGTGGCCTAGCTTCTGAGGTTTGCAGTCCTTGAGCAGGGCCTTATGGGTTATCCAAATGGTAATTTTGTGTAGGGCGCCCTGCAGGAGATATTGCCAGTGGGTGAGTGACCACGCCACCACCGCTAGCACTTTATCATATATCAGCCATGCTTGCTCTGTTGCAGTAAACTTCTGGGAGTAATAGGCCACCAGGTGCTCAACTCCCTCATGCTCCTGCAACAGCACCCACTTTCACTGATGAGGCATCGTAGGCTACTATGAAGGGCTGGGACGTGTTGGCATGCTGCAGGACAGGGGCTGTGACAAACACCTCCTTGATATCCTCAAAGGCCTGATGGTACTTGGGGGACCATTTAAAGGGGGCGTTCTTCCCGGTGAGGGGGTGCAAGGGTGCTGCCAGTTGGGCAAGAGCAGGGAAAATTTCCTCAAAAAGGTGATAGTGCCAAGAAAGCAGCAAAGCTGTTTTTGAGTGGTTGGGGTAGGCCAAGACTGAATGGCCTCCAGCTTGCAGGAGGGACGGACTACCCATCCTTCAGGACAAGATTCCCTAGGAAGGTAACCTCATCCCTGAAGAACTCGCACTTGGAGGGCTTAACGAATAGCCCTGCCTTGTGGAGGGCTGCCACTACCGCTTCAAGGTCCCTGACATGTTGTTTGGGGGTGGGGGAATGGACCAGAATGTCGTCAATATAGGCCACTTCACATGAGAAATGCAAGTCCCCCAACACATCGTCAATGAGGCGTTGGAAGGTGGCTGGCGCATTCTTCAAGCCAAACGGCATCACCCTGAACTGGAAAAGCCCCCAGCAAGTGTGGATAGCTGTGATCCACTCCTGTTCCCTCGCCACCCTCACCTGATTGAAGGCATTCACCAGGTCCAACTTCAAGAAGATGCAAGACTTGGCAATGGCCTGTGCGATGCTCTGCTATAAGGGTAAGGGGTGCGGGTCAGGGATGGTGATGCTGTTGAGGTGTCCATAGTCGATGCAGGGGTGCAGGGACACATCTGCTTTCCTGGCAAAAACTATGGGGGAGGTGATCGGAGAAGACTTCTTGATGAGCCACCCCTTCTCTAGCATGTCATCCAGCCAACTTCTGAGAGCCCTATTTTCTTCCTCCTTATAGGGGTAGAGAGGGCAGTTGATCTTGACTAGGTCGACTGTCAGCTGAAACACAAAGTCATACTCAGAGTGTGACGGGAGCTTGGATGCCAGTGACATGTCGAAGATGGCCTTATATGGGGCTAGGCAGGAGGGAAATTCCAGAGGGAGGTCAGCTAGGATGGAGTCTGGTGGGGTGATGGAACCAAGAGATGTGCCCTGGGGAAGGGTCTTTGTCAAGGGAATCTCACCACTCAACTTGAGGTTTCTGAACAACAAGGAGTTGGTTGCAAGATTGATGTGAACTCGTTGGCGGTGCCACCAGCCCAACCCCAAAATTACAGGGTAGAGCAAGACCTGTACCACTGAGAAATGGTCAGATAATCTAAAATCATGAACTAAGAATGCAATGGAAGTTGGATGCAGTGGGACATCATGGACTTGGATGAGGCGCCCAGGATGGATGAAGCTTCCTCCATTGTTAGGTCCAAGGACTGTGCCATGCAAAGGTCAATGAAGTTATCTGCCGCTCTGGTGTCAAGCAGGGTTTGCACTGTGATTACCCCTGACTCTGAAAGAAAGGAAATGGGAAACAAGAAATATTCTTGGTTTTCTTTATTAAAGTGAGCTAGCAAAAGGGCACCCAAGGAGGGGCCATAACCCAACATCAGAAGAGACTGGCCTGGAACCGTGGGGGTGGGGTGCAGCTGATCTGGGGTCTCTACCACTTCCTTGTCCCACATGGGTAGATGAGGGTTAATATGCACACCCGCTCCACTCTCTTCAGGGGGAGGTGGGTTCACCATGGGGGACAATCTCATCACACTGCGCAGACTCTGAACACTGAGGGGACAATCTCATCACACTGAGCAGACTCTGAACACTGGGGGCCCAACGATCCAGCCTTCTGATCTGGGCTGGGGGCCAGCAGTACCATAAGCAAGGGTTCCCCTGGGGGGAGTTAACTGAGGCGACCACTGAGGGGGAGCAAAGGGCAGCTAGACCAGGGGGACGCTTCCCTTGGCCACACCCACTGGCAGGGGGAGGTGTGGTGCAGGGTGACTTGGGGCAGCAATGGAACACAGTGGGGTTGTGCCAGGACCTGGCCCCAATTGCACGGGCCACAGAAAACGTGACCTCTAAAGATCCAAGGAGAGGATCCCAAGTGGTATGGGCTGCCACAGCAGGGTCTGGGGCTACGCAGAATGTGGAGACCGCAATTTTGACAGGGATGGGAACCATTGGAGCCAGGACCGTGAAGGCCTTGATCAGGGAGGGTAGGTCCATGGCTGCCCGTGCCAAAGTAAACAAATGGAGGAGGCGCGCTGGTCTTGACTCAGGGGCCTGGACCGCTGAGGTGACCAACGCCAACAAGGGCGTGGGGTTGCCCGGCTTGGCAGCAGAGCGGAGCACTCCCCTGACCCAACAGCAGGCATCCCCATCCAGGGCATCGAGGAGGGCCACTCTCTGCTGTGCATCAGATGGAAGTGGGGACTTCCCCCCATCAGCAGTGAGGCGCACCTGGATCTCTGCCAGGATGCCCAGGATTTGATCAGCCACCTCATCAGAAGGGACAGGGAAATCTGCCAACCCCGTTGCATTCACTAAAGGGGTAGTGCTCTCCATTAGTGCTTGGCAGGGTGGGGACCAGTTCAGCTGAGCCTGGCAGCAGGCCCAGATGAATGAGGCCACCGCCCAGCAGGAGAAGGCCAGGTCACAAAGGGAAAGCACATTCAGAGTGAGGGCATAGGCCAGTGCATCACCTGTCCCAGCGAGGAGGGTGGAGAAGGCCAATATTAGTGGTCAGTTCATTATGTCACAGATTCAGATAAGAAAAACTAGACTGGGCTCCCAGTCAGGGTGTGCGAGCACCCAGTGGAGGCCCCATAATGCTAGAGGCATAGCAGTATGGGCAACTAATAGAAGTGGGGATACATGGGAGATTTGAGGAAAGCAAACATTCAGTAATGTACTAAAGCCCCTGTTATGGAAATGGCAGAAGAATTTTAGACTGGCCTGCCAGTCAGGATGTGTGAGCACCCAAAAAGCAAGCCAGAATGCCAGAGGCATTGCCAATGAACGACGTTGTATGGAGCTGGGCATTGGGAAATGACGAATTGTTGGTGTAAAACAACAATGAATATGATCCTGAGGACAAACCAAATTGGGCCCACCCCAGACCCTGGAGGTCTTACTGCAGGGGGTGGAGTCTCAGGAATAGTTTCAATAATTGCACCAGTATATGGGATTGATTCAAATGGGGAGATAAGGAGGCAGATCCTTGCTTGAAGATGGTGGACATAAGGCCACAAAATCCCAGTATACTGTTGTTGAAAGTGCATGACAGCAGGGTTAAATTGCCAGAAGTATCTGGCTCGCTGGATCCAATCTACAATGGTGGGGGCCATAGTGACCATGAGTACTGGTAGAGCCCATCCGGTGTACAGACTGACGGGCCACCAGGGAAAAGCCAATGGAGATGTGGCCAGAATAAAATTAACTAAATAAAAAGTAATTGTTTTTTGGGCAAAATTTTATTGCAAAGGAAAAGGAAGAAAATCAACCAACAATTTTCTCAGTGCAATGCAACTGATTAAATAGTGGTTGATTGGTGTGGGGACAAGCTGGGATTGGGACCCTCAATTTTGACCTAACTGGCAAATTATTTTGGAATGGGGCAGATAAGTTCACTGAATTTTGACATCAAAGAATTCAGCAGCGGGCTGAGTTGCTGTCAGTTTGACCTCAAACATTTGAACTGAGGCTTGGATGCATTTCCACCAGTTGACATGACGGTGTTTGGCCTGATGAGCAGCATGAATCCCCCAAGGTCACCCCACGTAGGGGTGGACCCATTTGGCCGGGAAACAGATTTAGGATGCCCAACCTGCCCGTGCCCAGTCACTGGGCCATTTGTTCAGTCAGAAACGTTGCATCAGGCGCAACACCCAATTTGCTGGCAGAGAGCTTTGAACCCTCATCAATAGTGTTCAATGCTGTTACCTTCCCGTTGGGGATGATCCCCAACAATTTTGGGAGGGGGTGATTTTTTTGATCGTTGTGTTGGTCAAATCAAAACTGTCAGGCATTCTGGCCAATAGGTCAGTCTTCATCCCTTTTTGACCATATGAAATCTGAACATTGGGCTGATTGCCACTCAAATTTGTTCCGATTGATTTCATTTCAGCGATCTCAGTTCAGATTTCACTAATTCCCCATAACAGTTCTGCCAAGGTGAGTGTGGGTACTGGGGGATGGATCTGAAGTGGAAGAGCTGCTACCCAGCGCTCATCTACCATGTGAGCGAGATTGCCCTAAGTAACAAGGGGTACAGCCAGCCTCTTCAGTACCTTCTTGCTTGGGAATGGGAAAATGGCCCAATCAACACCCAGAGGACGTTCCCTGGGACTTACAGCCCCCAAGGCAAACCAGATGGTTGCGTTGGGGGCAACCGTGAGTCTTGTGGGGGCAACCCCCAAGGGTGGGAGAGGCAGGGAGGATGATGACTCCCCCAAGGTTCACAGTTGCTGGCCTTCAAATTCAGATAGGGGGCTTGCGCACCAGTGGGGAATGGCACAGAGGCTGCCACATTATTGTAAATATGTGCAGAGGTATGGTAAACCCCATGAGAGGGTTGGTACTGAGCTTCCCTGGAGGGGGCACTCTAGGTCCCACTGGTGGGCTGGAACCACAGTGGAAGGGGTGGCTATGGAAGCCAAACCCATGCGCGGTGGGCCAGGAATACCTTGGGGCTGCTTCAACTGGGGAGCAGTTTTGGTGGACTTGATGACCAAATGGATGGAAGGGTCTCTATTTAACAGATGTGTAAAAATAAATGAAGCAGCGGGTTCATTGTTGGGGGTGGGTGGATTATTGCATTTACAATCCACTGCCACATGGTGAGATCAAGCAACTGGATAATCCAGTTGGAAAACCTCAGTAGGAGGATTTGGGTGATGGTGTGCTTTATCAGATCAATTGACAGAATTGTTTATAAATTTTAAAGGCAGATGGAGGCTGGTGCAAACTAGGCATATATTTCAGATTTTATTTGATGAAAGGCAAAAGAATGAAGCAACAACTTCCCTCAGTTGGGAAGTTGCCTTTTAAACTGGGTGATAGCTATGGGGAGGTATTGAGGGATTGGTCATTTGGGGGATAGGGAAGGGATTTGGTTAGCTGTCTTGGGGGGTAGAAGGCTGCTCCCAATTCTTGCAAAAGCTTAGAAAATTTCTGCAAATTTTTCCAAATTCTTGGGGCCAAGCCAAGTCAATACTACTGATCCAGGTCCTGATGACTCAAATCAGCCTGTTCACATGGCTTGGGTGGTCCAGATTCATCCTGGGAGGCAGGGGTCCATGGATCAGATTTGTTGCAATTTGAGATGATCCCTCAATTGGGCAACTTGTATGATTTGAACTCCCTGGATCCATTTTGGAGCATTGGGCCAGATGATCCAAGTCATTCAAAACCAGGTTTGCAATCCAAGCTGTATTCAGATCTGGCTTCTGAAGCAGGCCAGCCTGGACTGGCTCCCCCAGTCCAGAATTACTGGCCAAATTCTGAAGTTGGAAATTCCAGTTTCCCAAATTTTGGCCATGGCTTGCCTGGGGAATGGGTGGACCCAGGGCCCTCTCCATGCCCTTAATGTGTACCATCTCCCTGCAGACCCCTTCTATCAACCTTACCAGGATTGAAGAGGGTGGAAGAGGTAGGAGTGGGATGGTTTTGGGTAGGAAAGCCATCACCAAGCGCTCATCTATCATGTGGGCTAGGCCACCCTGCTGTGACAGAGGGTCCACTGGAGCCTTGGGGCCTCTTTTCATCTGGAAGGGGTGCTGAACCCTATCCAGTTGCAAGGGCTGGTCCCCAAGACTTATACCTCCTGGGCCAGAAGGGTCACAGTATCCACTTTGGCCCCTCCTTCATCAGCTGGAGGGAGGGGAACTGGGGGAGTGGGATGCAGCCTGGGTCAGCCAGATCTGCATCAAGCCATAAACAAAATAAAAGTTGAAGTCTCAAGCTCATGGTTGTTGTTGCATGGTGGGCTGCATCAGGATGATCAAAGAATGGCGTACAGCTTATCATCCAGTCAAAGGAAGGGTAATGTCAAGAAATCTATGACTGAATGATAAGCTAAAATAACTACTGGTGGAGCATTGGTTAACTGTTGTGATAGGCCTATATGAGTATTATCAAGTAATCCAAGCTGATGATGAGCAAAGTTGACCTTGGCAGACAGGAGGAATTCCACCAAAGATATAATGATAAGGTGATTAGGAGATGTTGATGCATGACAAATAATTGATAAATCATCTCAAACTAGGTAATTGTGAACTTAATGAATGTAGACTCTGCAGACCTATGAGAATATGGCAGAAGGATAATGAATGTAGACTCTGCCAGACCTATGAGAATATGGTGGAATGAATAGCCTAAGCAAAAGGGTCGGTATTGACCAAAGTCACTAATATATAAGCAAGATGAGAAGGTTGAAAGGGGAGGATTGTTAATGGTAAGAAGAGAGTTTTCAGTAGGAGCTGCGTGATATATAATATAAGAAAATAAAGGGTTGTAGCTAGAAGCAAATGCTTCAGGTTTTATTATATTTATTAAGTTACCTTAGGACTGAAGATCTCCATATCATCCATCTGTTGCTCAGTGGGATTGACCCTGTGTGACCCCTTCAGCATATTCTAATATATTGCCAAAGTTATAAAGGCGATAAACTCGGATTAACTCCTACAAAATTTACTAATTATCAAATGTGAAATCATTGATCAAACACTTGTTAGTTGTTGGGTTCCTCCCCAACAAAATATCAGTAATCTGGCAGAATTGAGTCCCCATAGATTAGTTAATACCCTATTAGGAATGATAACCAATAATCATTAGCATCTCCTATGATGACTCACGTTAGCTATGGTAATTCACCCTTAGTGGATAAAACAGATTCTGTTATGATTGATTAAGCTGGATTATGTAAGTATAATGAAATCCCAGCATGTGCATTACTCAAGGCAGGGGTCAACCGCAGCAGCTTCCAGAAATCAATGGGGTGATGAAAGTTGGGAAAATTACTAACTTACAAATGACTAAATCTCATAATTGAGCAACCTTTGATTATAGGCATTAACCCTGACAGTATACCAATTGCTTATACTCCATCAAGTTAGGGGAGCAAGAACTTCCCCAAAGCTGATCCATATCTATAATTTGTGGCCATTATAGCCACACTTTTGTTAGTTAAATCGATTGTGGCCTAGAGTAATTGGAAACCTCAAATTATCTAAAAATCTAGATTGCTAAAGACTATCCCTAAATCAACTAGTAAATTATAAGTGGATGAGAATGATCTCAATTACCAACTGCAAGGCTGATGGCATCCTCTTTATAAGCTAATCTAACTTTCCACCCAGTCTATAATCTATAACCAGGTCTACCTACCTCTACAAAAATACCCTTCGCATCATGACCCATCTGACACTATTTAAATGGGAGTAAAAATTATTAGGTTTATCGAGTTAATATTTACCCAGCTTATAAAAGATCTCACCACCAACCCCATAATTACAATGTGACTTATTAAACCCAAGTTACCGGGTGGTACTCTAATTTAAAACTATCATAAAGTTAAGGTTATTATAAAGCTAGCCCAGAGTTAGAAAAGGGTCGATCTAAACTTCATCATAAACTTAAGATACAGTTAGACCAAAGTTTAAATGACTTTAAACCTTAAACTGAGGATTCAACTTGGCTTGGAGCACTGATAGTATGAGGTACTTTCCACCATTGATCCTAAATTTAATCTACCCTCCAAAATGGGATAGAATCCTAGTACTATGATATAGATCAACTGGTGGGTAGGGATTAGTCAAGTGGCTTAATGGGGATACTTCCTTGATCGGGTAGCGGCGGCCAACTTCTAAGGCTCCAGCTTTGATATTCAACCCAAATTCACTCAGCTTTTCTTATAATTGGATTCCTATGCTAATTGCCCTCGAGTGCTGATGGCTAGTTAGTCCAGCTCCAGCAGCTGTAAAAGGCGAGCCGGGTTTTAACCTATTATGGTTGATTTAATGCCTTGGGCTTGTGAACCCCTAAACATGAAATAGATAGAGGCAAGGTAAAACTTTAAGATAGCTGCAGGCCGCCGTAAGCTTGAAGCCTTCAAAAGCGGATGGATACAGTCTATAGCCTTGAGTCCTAAATTATAACCTTTGGGTGTCTCAATTCGTCACTCTTTACCTCCTCAGATTAACCCTTAAACCCCAGCCCAAATCAGTCACTCTTTACCTCCTCAAGTTAACCCTTAAACCCCAGCCCAAATTAGCAACCAATTACGGGAATACCAAATTCGATTTGTGGACAATAGCTTCAAAGTATAGGTTTTAGATTTCCGGAGTTCAACCGATGGCGGGTGATAAAAGCCTCCCAATAGATTTTGAAGCGGATTAAAAATGATACACCACGCTCTACAAATATTAATAATCGATACTAAAGTATCACCCAGGTTGTACCGACGCCGGCGCTTGCCGTGGGCTGTGGCAAGTTGTCGCTTTTAACTTGCCACCCAACCCAGCTTGGGCCGTCAGCTGAAACTTTCAGGCCTTAAGGTGATCTTAAGAATAAACACACCGTTTAGTAACTTGCGTAAGGTTGGAATTGCGTCGCCTCAAAGAACGCAGCCAAGGCCTTATCCGAGCTAAGTGGCCAACCAGTTAACACTTAAAAGGTTGAAGTATAGTTGGAAGCTTTGGAGATCGAATCCCCGTTTCTACGCCGCCCTGGGACTCGGTAAGGCGGATGGTTTAGGCTCTAGCCTCGAGCTTCAGATCGGAAGGAAGGACAATTCTTACAAATATTCACACGGCACCCCGAGAATAACCAGAAAAAGCAGCTTACCCATCAACAAACTTCTGGGTTAGAAGCTTGGTTAGGGCAGCCCTTTGGTGGCGGTAGGCCTCCGTAGCCTGTGCCCACTGGGAAGCCGTGGCTCCGGCCCGAACCAGGGCAAGGATCGCCCACACGCACCGCCGAAGTTTGCTTCGGGTTGAGGACGATGGGGTGGGATCGATGCCCCT
Source organism: Massospora cicadina (assembly GCA_022478985.1). NCBI lineage: Eukaryota > Fungi > Entomophthoromycota > Entomophthoromycetes > Entomophthorales > Entomophthoraceae > Massospora > Massospora cicadina. Next base: position 53,528 of record JAKSZP010009623.1, on the reverse strand, counting down.
ACATACCGAAGGCGATAAATCCCTGTGGCGAGCGGATGGTGGGCTCAAAGCAGTTAGGCAAGGGTTGGGACACAGAGAAAAGGTATCCTTTGGTTTGGTCGCCTGCCAACGGACTAGCATCACGAGGTAGCGCTTCTGAAACACGAGGTCGGACTTGAAACCGGCTTCGCGGTCCAAGCAGGCGCGTAGATATCTGGCTTCGTTGCGGTACTGGTAGCAGAGCTCCTTGTACGGTTTGGAATAGCTAAACTTGGGTGAGGGGCTGGGCTCGATAAAGCTGGAGGCTCGGCGGTCTAGGGCCAGGGTGGCCTGGAGGTCCAGCTCCTTCAACTCCAGCTGAAGGTCAAGGATGGCCGACTCGAGTTTGCCACGGGAAGTGCCCAACAACAGAGTGCGGAGGTTGGTCAACTGCCGCTTGTGGGCATCCCGAATCGACTCAAGGATGGCGGCCAGTTCATCTGGCCCGCAGGGTCCCCGGGAGCGAGGTGATGGGGAAACCGTGCCAGAGGGTGCGGGGTACACCCGCTTGAAACTTTGCAGCCGCTCCTCCAGACGGAAGATGTCCTGGCGGTACAGGATGATTTCGCCCTGAGCGGCGGCCAACTCTTCCTGGGAGCAGGCAAGCTCGGATCTGTACGCCGCCAGCTCCTGCGTAAAGTACCGAAGGTCCTGAGTGGCGCGGCTGTACTCGAGGCTAAGCTGGTTGCGTTCCCGTTCAAGAGTCTTCAACCTCATCCAATAGTCGTTTGCGGAAGCTTGAGCTCTAGCCAATTCCTCTTCTAACCTCGTGAGCTTCTCGGGATGGTGGGTGTCTACGCGAGAGGCGGGAGGACCCTTGCCTTGAGAGGGCGGGATAAGCCTTCTCCAAGCTGGCCTGCCTCATGTGAGAAGGTCGGATGATGCATTTTCAGCTTCTCCACTTCGGACGCTAGCGCCTCATTCTCAACCTGCAGGGCAAAATACCGTTTCTCAACCTGCACGAGATTGGCAAAGTCGCAAGCGTTGTTGGAGAGCAGTTGGCACAGATCGTCAAGCTTGGTGATGGCACCATCGGCCTGTTGAAGCGCCAAGCCAGGTTGGGTGCTTGGGTAGAGATGCACATGGCCGTCAATCCGCTGGCGGAGGAGGGCGACCGCCTTGTGGAACGCATCCACCGCCGCCTCTAGCGCATCCACCCTCCTGCGGGCACTTCTGCGTTGGGCCTCAAGGTCACCGTTGTCGGTGGGGCCACCTTTGGGCTCGGGGAGAGCGAGGGAAGTAAACAAGGAGGCAAGCGCCTCATCCAGCCCCGCCGCTTCGCAGCCAGGCGCAACTTTGGCCTTGATGCCCGGGCTAGAGGGGGTGCTGGGAGAGTGGCTCGATCCCGGGCTGTTGGCGCGCGAGATGGGGCGGGCGAAGGTGTTGGGGAGAAGCGGCCTGCGGCGAGACTTTTGGCACTTGGAGATGCTGCTCTCGAGACCCCCAATCTCCAGCTCGAGCTCGCGCTTCCTTTTGGTCAGTTCCGACTTGGTAGCGAGAAGCTGTTGGATATCATCCTGTAGAGAGTTGACTATCTCCTGCTGCTTGTGCCGCTTTGGCTCTAAGAGGTCGGCTTGGTTGACCAGCTGCCGATAAGCTTCGGAGGTGCCCTTGACCTTTGCCTCCAGTGATTTTACTTGCGCTTGCAACCCGTGGTGTTTCTGTACCAGCCGCTTTTGTTGGGAGTCGAGCTTTTGGACATCCATCTCCAAGGTATCGGTGCGGTCCAAGCCCATCCCCGCAGCTCCGGGCTGTGAACTGTGCTGTGAGCTGGCTCCATTGCGGGAAAAAAGCTCTTCGATGGTCTTGGCCAGCGTGCGGTTCTCGGCTTCAAGGTAATCGCGGTCTTTGGTGAGGTGGCGGATCTCCGCCTCAAGCTGGCCCAACGCTATGGAATCGCGTTGGGTATCCAGCTGGGCCTCCTCCAGGGCTGAGTTCTGCTTCTGAAGGTTGAAGATGGTATTGGCGTACCCGTTGCACTGGTTAATGATCCGAGCCTTGTCTTCGGCCCACGTGCGCTGTGAGGCCTTGAGGGCTAAATTTTCCTCCTTCAAGATCTCCCGAACCCCTTCAAGCTTCTCGATTGTAGCTTGCAAGCTTTTGAGTTGGTTCTCGTAAGCGATGCTGCTCTCCTGTTCGAGTATGCCCCTCTTGTCCAGCTCGCGTAACAGCTGCTCGTTTTCGACCGACTTCGCTTCAAAACTTTTAGAAAGGGCATGGACCCGGGCTTCAAGGTTGGCAATAGCTTCATCTTTGGTTTTGATGCGTTCGAGTTGACTGGCGTTATAAGCCTGCTGTTGGAGAAGCCGCGCTTCAAGCTGTCCCAAGTGTCCAGAATCGGATAAATCTACCGGCCTTCGCTCGCGGGCATCGGGTTGGCGGAAATTTCCGGAAGGCGAGGTAGGGGGGAGGATCTCATCCGCTTGCCGGGGGTTTGTAAACTTTGAAGCCCAATCAACTCGGAAGCTGCGTTTTCGGACGCCGCGGCCAACGATAGGTGGGAATCGTGGAGGGACGGGGACCTCGAGTTGGCCCTCCCGGGGTGCTGGAAGTTTAAAACGATCTCCGGGGTGATTTTCGCAAAGTTGGCCCCATGCAGTTTCGGCGAATTCAGTGGCGGAAACCGAGGCGAACTCGGGCCCTTCACAATAAGCTCAGCGGGTCAGGTTAAAGCCAAGGATTACCTCACCAAACGTTTCCCGCGACCTATCGATCCTAATTGAATAAAATTTAGATAAATGAAGCAGCACCGAAACCAGCCACATGGGGACGAAATTGGGCCTATAACCAAACTATCCGCCCCGCCGACTTACACCTGCTTCGGCGTGCTACAAGCCCCGTTTTCCAACCCGTACGGATCGAAGGTTGAACTCGGGCTATCGAGGCGGTGGAAATTGGCGGAAGGGGAACTTTGAACCCCAACGGTTGGGTTCACTATTGGTAACGGGTCGGGGGAAGAAAAGATTACATCTCTGGGGGGTGGCTGGACCTCCCTAAAGTGGGAAGGCAGCTCCCCGGAACAAACGTACAAGCCAAAGGCCCTACCCCTCGCTTCCGCCGCCGCATGTTGGCTTGCCCTTTGGCGGTGCTCCTCCACCAAATTCCAAGGCTCCTCGTACCTTCGCTCCTCGGATGAGAAAGGATGCGAGTTCATCCTAAGGCGCAAGATTACTTGGTAAGGTTAAGGTGCACTAGATAAAATCGAACGGTTAACGAAAAAGTAAGGGTAAAAAAAGGCGAAGGTGAGTTAAGTAAAACGTAATGGATCTACAGTGAAGTCGAACCAAACAAAACTTTAAGTCAACCGAACTCAAGGGGTCGCGCTATATGAACCGTACAAACCTACACCCTAGGGAAGTAGGCCTCAAAAGGGTAATTCAATTCAAGCCCACCACAATTTGAACCACAGCTGTACACCTTCTAATTGGAAATTCGAGGCAAACCTTGAATTTAGAATTGATTTCAAGGTTACTTATTTTAGCTTAGTGGGTACTCATCCTAAAAATTCCCAGCTACCCAATTTCATTCATCTATCTTGGCCAAAGGTATTAAGTCATATACCCACCAAACTAGTAACCTCGCGTCATAACAAATTCCATAATCCCCGATCTGTGGCTTACTTTAGGCACTATGATAAGTGCTCCAATTACCATTGCCACAATGTTTTAAAAGTTTACTATACCCTATATCTCCCGCTCAAGATCATACTACAAGTTTAGCCCAAACCTAAATAGCGTAGTTTACTTAAAATAGATCAACTCAAATGAATATTGTATAAACTTATACACTAGCTGAAAATCCAAGCTTAGCTACGGTGGCTCTTAAATCTTTAAATGCAGGAGGATATATACCGTAGCGGTCTACTACACAACCGCAGTATCCAATATTTTAAATAAACCGTTAACTTTTTTCCACCCAATCCCGCTTTTAATAAAATTTTGGTAAAGGCAAACCGAACAAATTCTGACTTGCCATACCATTGATCCATCAATCTCCTGGCCCCAATGCCTGCTGCTACTGTGGGGGTGGCGGCAACACCTGTCATTTAATGGCAGATAAAGTTTAGACAAGCCTGCCAGTTGGAATGCAGAAGCACCCAAAAGGTGAGCCAGAATGCCAGAGGCATTGCCACACAAACAACATTTAATTGTACTAGGATATGAGTAACAATGGGGTGCCAATGGGCTGAAAATATAAGGGACAACCTAGTGAGAACCCAGGCTGTTGCAGCCCCAGGACCAATGGGCCTGGCCTTGGGAAGTTGTGAGATCAGGGAAAATTCCATAAAGGCCTTGGCACAATAGGCTCATTTGACTGCTGTTGGGATCAAAATTAAAAATGTAACTGAGACAGCCCAGTTGATAAGCAGGCCACAGGGCTGCATTGTAAATGTCATGGGGTTTGGCAAGAAAAATTAAAACTTTATTAAATAAATTTGAGCGCAGGAAGATTTTTATTGGGTTAAAAATAAGAGAATTAACCATCAATTCTCTCAGTGTGTTACAACTGCTTAAACAGACAATCAATTCTAGGGAATAGCATAGGAAAGTGTAGGGTTAGGGCCCTTGAGATTTGGCCTTACCAGGCAAACTTTGAGCAAGGGATAAAAACTAACTTAATTTGAACTGACTTCAAAAGTATCAGAAGTAGGCCAAGTCACTGTTGGTTCTTCCACAGATACCTGAATTGCCAATTATCTCAGTTTCAATGACTAGAGCGATGGCACCTTGCCTGATGGGCCACAGGAACTCCTAAGGCCACCCTACATGGGGGGTGGTCCTATGAGGTTGGAAATGAGTTCAGGATGCGCAACTGCCTGCACCTAATTGCTCCAGCATCCATTTGGCCAAGCAAGGAATGTTGGATGGGGATTTCAATGTTTCTGGGAAGGGTTTCAACCTGTTGGCAACATTTCCCAATGGCCTAATGCCATTGGCAAGTTTTGCCAAAGATTTGACAGTAGATGCTTTATTCACAAAAGTGTGTGCCAGTGGGCTTTGTTGGTAAGGTTTGGGGCTCTTAGACAATGATACTAAAGTCTCATTGCCCTCAACTTTATTCCAACCTTTTATCCCAAAATAATGCCAACTCTCTGATAGCTCAGCACAAATCCCCTTAAAATGTTGTATTAATTTGTCAGAGTTAATACTGGGATAGGTGAAAGGATCTTTAAAGGGACAGCTGTTACCCATCTCTTGTCCACCACATGGGTGAAGTCACCCTGTGAGATGAGAGGGGAAGTTGGCCTTCTTAAACCCTTTTTTGATGGAAATGGGAATGCCACCCAGTCCAAGTGGAGGGGGCACTCCCCTAGACTTACATTACCCTTCCCATTTCCTAAAAGGGGAGCACCACCACTGGGGAAATGAGCAAGGACCACATTCTTATGGGCCTTAAGCAACTTGATTGTCATTAAGATGGTAATTTTTAGAGGAGGACAGGGAGCATCTGGGTGGGTGGCATGGAAAGCATCAATGAGCTCGAGCAGTTGGCACAGTTCCTCATGCCAACCTGGCTGTTCTCATAGGCCAGATAGCCTTTCCATGCAACTAAATACTGAACTGAATGGCACAATTTTCAGGAGGCCAGGATGCCCTCAACTTCAGCCTCCTCTACGCCCTCAATCATAATGGACTCTAGGTCTGATGGAATTTCTCCTTGAACGGGGACAGCTGAGAGATATGGAAGACTGGATATTGCTTCCAGTGGGGCAGGAGTAAAAAATGTAAGACCCAATTTCCCAAGTCTTCTTCTACCAAATGGGGACCCAAGAATTTACTTGCAAACTTATGTGAGGGCACCTGCATCTGAAAATGGCACATGTCAAGCATGACATATGAGCCCACTTTTATCTCATGCGCTGGAAGCCACTTCTGATCTTCAAACCGTTTATAATCACTTATAGCCTTAGTTAAATGCTCCTGAACCAAGGACTGCGTGTCCTGAATGTGCTGATTTTGGTTGGATGAAGCTGGTACCTCTGGGAAAAGACATGGCCAACTGAAAAGGAAGGATTATACCCTAAGGTTGCTTCATATGGGGAAAAGCCAGAGGATGCATGCATTCCATTATTATATGCAAACTGAGTGAGGGGAAGGTCATCAGCCCAGGTTGTCACAGCTAGTGACATATTTCCTGGAATTAATCGCCCTTCTAAAGCCAAGTCCAACAAGCCCTTGGGGCAGAGACCAGAACCCCTAAGGGTCACCAATGACCTATCTAAGGTCATTGACAAAAATGGGTTTTGGCTTTGCCAGCCAGGGCTGAGGAAAAGGCTTATTTGAGGCAAAAGCCAAGGCAGGAATTGAACTCAAGACTCAAAAAGTCACAAGATATGAGGTTTTGAAATCTGGCCAAATTCAAAAATTTTGATTTTGTTGAAAAATGACGAATTTGTAGCCCATATCAGATTCCAATAACCACTGGAAACTTCGTGAAGCAACCCCCTATAAATTTAGTCCCAAGATGAGAAAGGCTTTACTTTTCTCAGATACACAGATCATTCTAATAAAGTTTAGGATTTTAGGCACATTTCCTATATTTTGGTTTTTTATAATTAAATACAACTCTTGCAAAGTTTTGCAATGACTGGAGTCCGTTTTCCGCTCTGGTTTGCCCCTACTGTTGTACCTGAGTCCTCCACCTATTCTGCCAGCTCCGCCTCCTCCTATTTTGCTGCCTTTAGCCCTAGATTTTTTGCCACCCTTCCCAGCTCCTAGGGCCTCATATCCCTGATGATTGTGGCCAGTTTGGTGTGCATTTTGTTCTGCAGATCTATTTGGAAACACAATGCTGACCGTTTAGGACGTCTCTTCATTTTGTTGGGTCACTTGGCCTTGTTGTGTCACCTTTGGCCTGTGTCCTTCCCTCCAGCGACCTCCTGCGCTCCAGTTTCCCTGACACAGGTATCCTGAGCAACAGCAGCGTAGAACCATAGATAATGTACTTTGATCTTATTAACCCATTCAGTTTGATCATCCAATCATGGATGGTTTGAAGTAGAGTGACAGGGCATAATATTCAATATTACCAGGAGCACATTCCAAAACTGTGCTATAAATTGGGTCCCGCAGTTGCTGATAATTCTGGCAGGAGCCTGAACATCCAAAACACATGATGCACAAATAGGTGGGCTGTTTCTTCAGAAGTGATGGAGGAAGAGCATGGGATAAATAAGGAGAATTTAGTGAAGTGGTCTATGACCACCATAACCACTGTAAACCCCTTGGAACTGGGGAGTTCAACAATAAAATCCAAGGAAACCATTGTCCATGGGCCCTCTGCCTGCTGCAATGGATGTAAGAGACCATTCCTACCAGACCCGTCTGATTTGCCCATGTGCATGTTACACAGTCCACGATCCATGCTGGGACATCCTTTGACAAGCCTGGCTAATTATAGGTATGCTTGATTAAATCAATGTACTTCTTATTTCCTGGGTGACCAACTGTGGGAGGATCATGATGAGCTTGACTACTTCAGCTCAGAGAAGGGGAGGAACCTATGCCTGCAACCAAAATTTGGATTAGCCCCTTGGCTACAGAATAGAGGGAATGCTTGGAGGAAGGGAGGTACAACTGCTCCAAAAGTTCCACCCCTTCTGTACACGCTGTCTGCGCTGCTAAGACCTGCAAAATCAAATGTGTGTCTGGAGCGAGATCTGCTGCTGAAACCGTGGGATGAACAAGGGCTAAGATTTGAGTGGGGAAGTGAACGTGAGAGATTCACCTCATCTGATTCAGCTGGACAATGTGTGGGATTGCGGCTTAGAAAATTGGGGAGGATATATAATGCTTTTTTTACAAACTCAAATTTAATTTGAAACTGCACAAGTCCCATTAGGTGCAGGCCTGCTGATGTGTCAACTTCTGTGGCTTGTGGAGGTAAAGAAGAGCTTGGTGGTCAGTTTGCATATTCACCTCACGCTGAATACCCTGCAAGAGATATCGCCAGTGGGTTAAGGTCCACGCCACAGCTGCCAGCTCCTTTTTGTAGATGGCCCATGATTGCTCAGTGAGGGAGAACTTGTGGGAAAAATAAGCAACTGGGTGATCCAACCCATTGTGCTCTTAGAGCAAGACTGCCCCTTCTGTGGTGGAAGATGCATTGCATGCTACAATATAGGGTTTGGACGGATCCACATGCTTAAGGATGGGGGCGACAAAGACACCTCCTTAATTGAATTGAATGCCTGCTGGCACTCTGGCGTCCATCAAAAGGGAACGTTCTTTCCCATGAGCAGATTGAGTGGAACGGCTAGCTGAGAGAGCGCTTGAGAGAATTTTCCATGAATATGATAGTACCCAAGAAGCTTCTCAGTTGCTTTTGGGTTGTTGGAGTTGGCCATTTGCGGATGGCATATAGTTTGCTGGGCGGAATGAAGTACTCATTTTTTAAGATAAGATTATCCAAGAATGTGACTTCATATCAATAAAATTTACATTTTGACGGCTTGAAAAACAAACCAGCCTTATGAAGGACAGCCACCACCGCCTCCAAGTCCTTTGAATGTTGTTTAGGGGAGAAAGAGTGTACCAGGAGGTCATCAATATATGTAACTGTGAAGGTGAACTGGAGATCACCCAGCACACTATCAATCATCCTTTGGTATGTTGCAGGTGCATTCTTAAGCCCAAAAGGCATCACTCAAAATTTGAATATTCCTTGTCTTGTCTGGATACTGGTAAGCCATTACTGACCTTCCATCATTCAAAAATTATTAAAGGCATTAACTATACCAAGTTTTGAAAACACTCACGACTTGGCAATCACTTGGCCAATCATCTGTTCCAACGTCAGTGGGTAAGGGTTGTGGACTGTAATATTGTCAAGATGACCATAATCCACACAGGGACAAAGAGAACCATCTGCTTTCTTGGCAAAAACAATGGAGTGAGGCCACAGGAGATTTCTCTTTGACCAAACAGCCCTTCTTGAGCATGTCATTAAACTAGGCATTGATGGCAACCTCCTCCTCTGTTGTATGCAGGTACAGTGGGCAGTTTATGTTCTCCACCTGAACTGCAGTCTTAAACTTCAACTCAAATTCCATATGTGATGGAAGATTGTTAGACTTTTTGGAATCAAAAATGCTCTTATAGCCCATCAATGAAGCGGAAAATCCAGTGGAAGATCTATAGGAGATACAAGAGGTGTAACCAATCCACGGTTTTGAGCCTTGGTAAGGGTATCTGATAAAGTGAGCTCGCCCTCTACTTGACCTTTGGAAAATGACAGTGTATCATATTCCAAGTGGATTTGTACATGCTACCAATGCCACCAACCCATATCCAATATCATCAGGAACATGATATTAGGCATTTCCAAGAAGCAATTGCAAAAACTAAACTGATGAGCCAAGAAGGGTACTGGGTGCCATACTTTATAGGATGGCTGGAAGGCCAATGAGGCGACCAACACTGCTGGACTTAGGTCCAAGTAAAGATCCAGCTGATGAGCTAAATCTAGATTTATTAAGTTGCCTGATGCTCCAGTGTTGACTAAGGTCTCTATAGTTATCCAGCTAATTTTTCTTGCTGACGCAGATCTCTGCTGGATTCCACAAACAATTTACTTATACTAATGAAAAAATACTAATAAACAAAAAGCTGGTTTATATATGTTTTATTAGTGGAGGCGTGGGGTATGAAAAAAGAACCCTCTCAATATCTTACCACTCAGTATTTAAAACGCATCAATGGTTGAAGAGAAATCAATGCTAAGTTCAGAATAGCTTAGTATGGATAACTTTTCTTTCCGCTCAGAATAACTTTTGAGTGATTTTAATTAAAAGAAAATAAAAAAAACTAACTAGCCTATACCAACCTCCCCCGTTCACTCATGATGACCTCAAATTCTCCGCTGGCTGCTCCCATGTGGGGCAGCAGAAAAAACCCACCCAGCATTTTCTGTCCAGCAGGAAAATGCGTTGGGACTGGCTCATCCAGTCCCAATAATATATCAGGTCAGTTCATTCTGCCCAAAGATCTCGCCATCCACCTGGTATGTGCCCAGGCAGTGCCTCGCAGCCCACTCATTCTCCCCCAATCCCAGCTGAATTTCAGCCTTTGTGTCAAATATGTGAAATTATTCCCATACGAAAAAAAGCTATTATTGAATTGCCCAGGTGGTGATGCTTCTGGCTGAATTTTATAGATTTTTACCCCTATAAGGGGTATATTGATCTATGCTTCACTTGCTAAGCTGGTGCTGCCCCTGCGGTCACTGTTCCCCTGATTTTCCAGGGCACCCCTATCCCCACAATGTGCACATGGCTCCCCACTGACACCACTATGGTGGTTCAGTTTGTGGGGTTGCCCACCCACCTTCCCCCTGTGGTGCTCCATCAGGAGCTGGTGGAAGGCTTGGCCGCATACAGCTCCAACCCCATCCTTCAGTTTGTGGTCCCCAATGGGGCCTCTCGTCTTGCTGGGCCTTAGGCATTCGCCACAATTAGCCCAAATTACAACAAAATTGCTTGGTAATCCCCCATGCCATCATTCCTTCATCCCCCAACCCATTCTAGGCCCGTGTTGAGGGCAGGTGGACTATCTGTCCATCCTGCTTTGAGTTGGATCACTCTATACATAAATGCCCCTATCTTGCTGCATCCACTGGATCTGCGTTGCCTCTGTCTGGCCCCCAATATGCATACACTCCACTGCCTTCCCAGTATGGGGTACAGTCCTTCCCCCTCCCCCAAAGCCTGCAGCCAATTCAGCGCCTGCAGCTGCCAATCAAACCCTCATCAGTACAGTGCCACATGCACTTCAACCAACCAGGAGGCAGCTTGAATAACATTTTGATTCCACATTATTCCTCAATTGACAGCCACAGCCCATAAATTCACCAACCCCAATTTCCAATATGACTTGAATCCATGGACTTCATTGGATAAAACTGACGAAATGGGCAATGTAATCAAAGACTCAAATACCCAAATCAAAGAATTTATGCAGGTACACAACCCCGTTCAGATCCCTCAGCATCTTTACGCCTCCCAACTGAACGCCGCTTTATTCCACTCTAACCACCATCTCGCTATTGCTGCAGCTGAAATCCCAGATAACATTGACATCTGTGAGGTAACTGACTTGTCAGTAGTGATACTTTCCAAGGGTCTCCCTCATTCCGTTATTGCTCTGACCTTAGCCTTGCAGGGCTGACGTAACATCCTAAAACTCCACAAACAAGCAAATGTTACCATCCAGAAAATTGCTATCACTTTGTAGGCCAAGACAAAAACCACACGCGCCACCACAGCTTTATTATCCCAGCTTCCTTCCATCCACCTTCATGTGGAAGACTGCTTTTCCAAATACCTAGGTACAATTTTTGATGCAGGTAATTTTGTTGACCTGCCGTCATCAGCCAATTTGCTCCCCATGTCGCTGATCACCCCACACCATTGCTCTCTGCTTTGGCCCGCACACTTTCCTTTGATATTGAATCTGATACCAAGGATAAGCCACCTGATCCCCCTTCCCCTTCTGCCATGGTGGGCTGTATTCTCGTTCAGTTGTGTTTCCCCTTCTCTTTTTGGGTGAACAATCATTCTGTTTGGGTAGGTTTGTTCATTCGTTTTTTTCTTTTTTTAGCTCTTTGAGCTTTGGTAATGTCCTTCCCCCGGTCAGCTTACCTTGGTTTAATATAAAATAGCTTAGTATGGTCCAAATTAGGGAATATGGAAATTTGACCTATCAGAGCTCAGAAAATTCGCTTCACTTTAGTGAAACAATGAAGGAGAGTTATTTTTAGGCAAGACAAACCTGTGGGGTAACGATTTGATATATTTCATCCAGTCCCCATTAGAGAAAATAATTGCACCTTGAGGGACACCCACCAAGCCTATAGAAGGTGGTGGTACCCTCTTAGGTGTTTGTTTTGAACTAGATGAGGCAAAGGGATGAATCTCTGATGGACTCCTTGGTTCTGCCACGTGGTCGAGGCAATCCAACTGCCTGACCTCATGCTATTTGCCCATGTAATATTTGCACAAGTGTTACCCCAATTTGAGGAGTTCAACCAAGGATTAGGGTCTTTTGGCCAATAATATCGCTATTATTGCTTAAAAACGCTCTTATCCAAATTGCAAAATTTGTAAATATCCAACATTTCCCCTTTTATCCTATTTTTGACCCAAAACATACTTTTCTTGAAGCTGGGAGGGCAATTGTTTGACATCACACTCTCAAGAATGTTGGGGGGAGAATAGGGCTATAGGAAGCAGCCATGTACCTGGTTAATGATAATCCCTGTAGCCAAGGATTTGATAGAGTAAACTGCACCTCTCTTGTAGGTGATTAAAAAAGGGCCTTCCCAAATTTTTCCAAGCTTACCACTTCTAGGAGTGATGCGGTTATGATATAATAGAACCAGGTCAGACAATTGGAATGTAGGTAAAAGGGCTCAGAGCCTATTAGCAAACTGCCCTTCTTTAGTCACCGTTTTAGCTAAACAGGGCATAGTTTCAGATTGGAGCTGAATGATATGGTGAGCCAATATTCTCATGGCTTTTTCAGGTTCTTTACCACTAGAAAAGACATCCTTAGCTAAAAGTTCTGGTAGCCCTAGTTCTCCCATACAAACATGGAATGGAGACATTTTCAGGATCTGGTGATAATTAATCTAGTAGGCCACAAGAGCACTGGGTGGAATTGATCCCAGTGAAGTGGACGGAGGATACCATTTTTGTAGAATGGAGACCAAGGTTCCATTTTCTCTCTTCACAGTCCCATTGGTAGAGGGATTATACAGAGCTGAGAAAAGTTGTTGAGCTCCCATGGAAGTAGCAATAATTTTGTCTATTATGGAGGTGAAGTTATTACCATTGTTGCAGATTAGTACTTGAGGACAGCCATATAAAGTGAAAATGTTTTGATGTAAAAACGTGGCTGTGGCCTTGGCCGTTTGGGCAGGGAGAGCCACAGCTTCAACCCACTTTGTAAAGTGGTTAATCCCTACTAGTATAAAATTTATTTCCACCAGTAGTCTGTGAGAGGGGACCTACTACGTCTAGGCTGATGGTGTGGTTCAGTTGTTGAAGGATAGTTGGATGATATTGGTATCAATCTTGAAACTGTATTGTTTCTTACACGTGAGGCAGGCATCCAAGACGTCAACAATAGTTTCCATAATTCCTTCCCAATAGTAATAATCCTTAATCCACTCATAGGTCTTCTTTGCTCCTCCATGACATAGGGTGGTGCAAGATTCAGGAAAGCAGGTACACGTTATGAGGGCTGAAGGTAAGGCAGCCACTTTACTCCACCTGCTTGATCAATTTTCCACTTTCTGTAATGGATGAATTTTTCTTGATCATTACATTCTGACTCAGATTTGGATTTTCTGAATCTGAGTTAGATCGTTTTATAAACATTTTTGGTTCAGTCATTTCAGGAACTAAGTTGTGCCTTGCCAAGTTGTATATTAGGATTGTGTGAGCCTAATCAATAACTCAGGTGAGGCCCCTGAAGCGCTGCCTTTATAAGGCGCGCCTGCCCATTCTGAATTTCACTTCAGAATTCTAAGTCTTTTTCCCCGAGCTTTTCCTTCTGAGGAGCATTGTCAGTTGCTCCCCAGACAAGCTCTGTTAGACTGGCTCATTTTTATCACCTGAATAAAAGTAAAGGTTGTTTTGGGGTTAGCATACCTCACTTATCTGTTGTTCTTTTTTTGGGTATCCAGTTTTGAGAAGTTTCTGTGCGGTTGAGTCAGACCAACCCAGAGGATGTGTGTAAACAATTAGTAGGCAATGTTTGGCACTGTTGGAGCCCCAAACTTCTCCCTACTTGGTTGGGCCACTTTGGTTGCTTGTTGGTGCAACATAAAATTGTTTATTCTATGGTATTCAGAAACTGGGGTTTTTCCAACTGTGACACTTTCCACTTTGGTGTTGCAGGAGTGCCAGGCTAGCATTTTCTGTATGGTCTCATCCTCATGCTACCAGTAATTGGGGGGTCATTAAGAGGTCATATAACCTCTTTATCTCACTATTATTTAAATGAAGGACTGGCACCCAAGTTAACCCATCAACATTCATGCGACAAGTTCCAGCATGGAGTTCAATCTTCAGGTAGCAATTCTGGAGCTATAGAGCTCAGAGAGCTAACTGACCAGAAGGATCTTTCATGTTCTGAAACCATTTCAATGAAGCGTGGTCTGTAACCACAGTAAAGGTGGTCCCATATAGGAAAGGGCGGTAGTGCTTTACAGCTAACAGAACGGCAAGGGACTCCTTCTCCATTACGTGTAGTCACGTTCCACCTTTGTAGCATCTTACTGAAATAGGATTTAAGATGATCTACACCATTTTTCATCCAATTGGGCTAAGATGGCCCTAATGGTGTAGTCTGAGGATTTGGTAAACAAGATAAATAATTTCCATAGTTGGGATGCCTCATGATAGGACGTTGTTGTAGCAGTTGCTTCAGCGTCTAAAACGAAGGATTTTTTTGGCACCCCAATGAAAAGGGGTATTATTGGTAAATAGGTGGACAAGGGGCTCGCTGAGCTGGGCGAACTTAGGGATGAACTGATGGTAATACCCCATATCCCTAGAGATACCGGACTATCCCATAAATTTTTAGGGGGAGGCATTTTAAAATGGATGACCTTATCTTGTATGGTTTGGATTCTTTCTTGAGAAATGAAGTGTCCAAGGAAATCCAATTTCCTTTGGAAGAAGGTACACTTTAAGGTACCATCTAGTACTAAAAAAGGTACACTTTAAGGGGGACCATCTAGTACTAAAAAAAGGTACACTTTAAGGGTTTTAACTTGATATTTGACTCAAGTAAGCATTGAAACACCTCCTTCAGGTGATTAAGATGTTTGTTAAAGGTTTTTTTAGAACACCATGATGTCCTCAAGATAGACAATAACAAAACTTAACTTTAAATCCTGCAAGGTATGATCCATACCATGCTGGAAAGTTGCAGGTGCGTTTCACAACACTTGAGGTAAACGGGTGGCTTGGAAGAGACCCTCACTGCAAATAAGAGCACATTTCTCCTGGTCTTGGGAAGAAAGTCCATTTTCCAATAGCCGCTAGCCAAGTCCATTGCATAGAAGAAGTTAAATCTAGGGAGTTGTTCCAGGGTGCCATCAATGCGAGGGATGGGATATCTATCCTTTTTCAAGAGGTTATTTAATTCTTTGTAGTCCATGACTATCTGATGTCTTCTGTTCTTTTTAATTAGCAAAAGGGGGAATACCAAGGTCTTTGTGAAGGAGCTAGTAACCTCGCGTTTAGTAACTGCTGGAGCTCCGTCCTCATCTGATGTTCTTCCACCTTTGACTTACAAAAAAAGTTTTGAACTAATAGGATGAGCATCACCCACATCAATGGAGTGGCTACAGCCCTTCATATGGCCGTAGTCATTATCCAATTTAGAGAATATGTCGCTATATCCTTCTAGTAAAGTATGAATTATTTCCAGCTCATTTAGGTCAGCTCATCCAAAATATGGACGTCGGGTAAGGTACATACCAGGCTATCCATAGGCAATAACAAATCAGTCATTGAGCCAATGAAGTGAATACGTTCATTGTCCTCTATGGGGACCAATAAGCCTCTGCCAATCTCCTAGTGTTCTTTAATAGCCATGTCCTTGCCGGTGAGGTTCCCTAACAGTTTAGTAATAGGCCTCTGTTAGGCTGTTTCTAGTATCCCAGGCAATACCCGAGGCTCCAATGGGCAACGCCCTCAAGATTTATAAGGTACAACAAGCAGTGGTGTGGGATTTGGAGCGTGATCTTTGTGTCAACCACTCAATGTCACCAGACTTAGTCAAGATCTCATCTGCAGCATAGAAAGGGATACCGTCCCTAGCATCCACTAAATTAAGAAATTTCTTTGTGTTGTTCCTGAAGGTGGAATAATGCACTCATAGCGGAAAGGGGTATTCATCCAGACAAGAGTAATCATTCTTGCTGGGATCTTTATTGGATAAGACTAAATGGACTTCATATTTGAGTAACGAGAGAAAACCTTGCTTCATGTTGATAATACCATCATATTCAATCATAAATTGGGTGCCTATGAGAAAATCATAACTGTTGTTGTCCAAGGCCACTGTGGGGACCATAAATGAGCTTCCTAATTCTAATGGGAATGGAAGAGTATGCCTCAATGGCACAGGTGTTGTACAGGCCTGCAGTTCCAAACTTGTGATTGTACTCCAAGTCAGGCGCCAGCTTTATCTTTTTGATGAGCTTAGTGGAGATTACATTAACTGGGGAGCCAGTATCCAAAATGGCCATTACCCAGACTTTTTGAATGACCACTTCCACTTTAATGACTGTTCCTCCAAAGTTAGGAGACAGAGCCAAGACATCCTTGAGCTGGAAAGAGGAGGTTAGTTTATAAGCAGTCTCAGGGTATTTATCTAATATGGATTTCATGGTATGGACCCGCTGAAGAGGTCAAATCAAGCCAGCTAAGAACTGATTGGCATTGCTGGCAGTGTTAATAACTTTAGGACAAATTAGAACTTGGCTGAGGTACTTTTCCTCAGGTATAGTGGTTTCTTCTACTCCTTTAGCGTTTAGTCAATCAGGGACCTCCACTTCCATGGGTGCTCACAATATGTAGTAATCAGCATCATTGTGACCCCCTCAGATTCATCCCCATGGGGTATTCTCAAATACTGGCAATGTCACAATTGAGGTAGGGGAGATGGGCACATGAGGTTAGGTAGCTATCTTCTGACCATACGTCTTTACAGAAAGCCCTTTATTATCACAGGGGTTACCCTTAGGGAGCGCAACCACCAGCTTGTCTGGAGGGGAAGACACACCAGCTTTAGTAAGCTTGTGCGGGAGTGTGTATTAACTACCTTACTTGTCTCAGATCTACAGGAGGGAATGATATCTTCTTTAGTCACACTTAATGAGCAGGTTTCACAAAGGGGATAGGCACAGGAGGACTCATCCCCAACTGTCATACAGGTGAAAGCTCCTCAATTGTTAGAACTGGAGGTTTCATCTCAACTTCATTTGTTGTCGCATATGTATGGAATTTAGCAACGTCTAACAAAGTCTCTATCATGTCTCAGTTTTTGAAGCTGCACTTCACTGAAATGATATGCCTGGCTAGAAAGGGTTGGGAAGCTATCCCAGTTAACATGGCTGCGATGGCATTATCAAAGGTTAGCATTTTAGATTTTTTCAACCTCTGCACAGCCAGGTAAAACCGCTCAGAAAAAGCAGCGGTCAGTTTGCCTTCATACATGCTAAGGCGCATAAAGGCCTGTTTTCCCTGTTTAGACTCTGTTTTTTACCAAATTCAGCCAAAAGTGCCTCCTTCACCTTTGCCCGTGTATGCAGATTGTCCATATAAAAAACTATCATCTCTTGTGCCAGAAGACTTAAGCAAGGAAGGATGTGTTTAATTTTTTGCCCGTCAGATGCACCTTACATTACAGATTCATAGGAATACAAAAACGAAGCAATGCCCCCATCACTGGGGGTCAACTTGTCTTGTAATGGGGGTTTTGAAATGGCTTAGTTCAAGCTCTTTAAGAAAAGAAATAGCGCTTGTTAGTTTCTTTTCAAGGGCAACTATACTTGATTCATTTCATGGGAAAGGGTTGGGTGGTTAATCACTTTGAAAGCCTCCATTTTATTTTGTTGAGATTTTGAGGTGTACAGGTAGCCCCTATAGTGAGCACTACTTTGTGGGAATCCCGCTAATGTTGCTCACTGGTGCCAATCTCCGCTGGATTCCACAAACAATTTACTTATATTAAGGATAAAAAGCACTAATAACCAAAATCTGATTTTTATATGTTTTATTAGTGGTGGCGCTGGGTAAGAGAAACAAACCCTCTCGATGTTTTACCACTCAGTATTTAAACTGTATTGAGGGTCAAAGGGAAATAAATGCTAAGTTTAAAATATCTTAGTATGGCCTGGTTTAGGGAATATTGAAATTTAACCTATCAGAGCTCAGAAAACTCACTTCACTTTTGCAGAAAGACTGATAAAGAGTTTTTTAGGCAAGACAAACCTGTGGGTTAATAATTTGTTAAATTTCATCCAATACCCATTAGAGAAAGTAATTGCACCTTGGGGGATCCCTGACAAGCCTATAAAAGGGGTGGTCCCCACTTAAGTGTTTGATTTGAACTAGAAGTGTCCTGGGGAGGAACCTCCAGTGGACTCCCTTGGTTCCGCCGCGTGATCAGGGAAATCAAACCTCTAGAACTTGTGCTATTTGCCTGTGTAGTATTTGCAAAAGTGTTACCCCAATTCAAGGAGCTCCATTGAGAACCAACCAGGGTCTTTTAGCTGCTAATATTGTTATTATTGCTTAAAACGCTCTTATCCCAATTGAAAACTTGTAAATGTCCAACATTTCACCCTTTAGGCCTATTTTGACCCAAACTATCCTTTTCTTGAAGCTTGGAGGGTAATTGTCTAACGGCCTTATAGAGCACCTAGTTTGCCCTGATACAAATTTTAATAGTAGCAAAAGTAGGCGTAATCCTGTTTTTTGGCAGATGCAGTCATTTATGCAGACACCAAAGAGATTGCAAAGACAGGTGAGATAAAGCACATTGACTTGGGCGTAGGTGCAAAGTTATGATCTGGAACTAATATGGATACTGATTCAGCTTTGGGAACAGAGCCTAAGGCCAAATTGGCCATCCAATCATGAAGTTCTCATTTTAAGTGTGGACCAAGGGGAAAGTAGAGGGTTTGGAACAATTTGAACAAGAAGGGTTTCCTCCAAATCCATCTGGGAACTGCTTACAAAATTGGTGATCAACAAAAAAATCCACTGAAGGCAGGCTACCAATTAAACATTGTCAGGATTTCACCAAATTCTCTTTTCTCTTAAAAAATTCTACTCCATTGATTCCTGGCATCATCATAAGGAGAAAACAATATATCTCAATCTATCAAGATTAATGAACAATATCATCCCAATCAATTGATTGAAGATTTGATCGCGCAGAGATTAATCTGCTCTGATAGATTATGAGCTTTTATGAAGCCTATAAATATCCCCTCCTTTTGATAATAAAAATTAGGTCGAATTATAACCTGTATTTTTTACTTAAATTTATCGCTTTTGGGAGAATCCACTCAGTGTAACTTCAAGAGAAAACCTGCCCCATTGGAAGTGTAATTCAAAACTTCCATACTGGTGCTCACTACAGGGGCACTCTGAGTTATGCACCAGTGAAAACGTTAATAACTACCATGGATTCTCATTTTTTGCCTGAGTAAGCTCAAGACCATGAGCAAGGCCGTATATTATGTTGGGTTCATTTAACTGAAACCCAAATCCCAAGATTACCCTCCACGTTGGAAAATCATGCCAACTTTGAATTTTATGGTCCTAACTTAAGTTTTACATCTGACTTTCAAATACCACAGGAGGTTTTATGAAATATTATCAATCAACTGCTTGAAGGTGCCTTAATACCTGGAATCCGTTCTACCCGATCTTGATCCAATGCCATACCCTCTATTTTGTGGAAGTGTTGCAAACCTCCCAAATGCCAGGAATTGGCCCCAAGCAATACTTGCACCAGATTGTACACCCAACCTTATACCATTTATTACCTATAGTGGGAATGCACCATTTAGGGATGCTCAATTTACTATAAGGACTTCAATCCTTGAATAATCATGTTTCAAAATTTTTCAAGTCTGCCTATGAGTTTAGCTGAGATAATTGTAAGGCCATTATTAATAACTGGACCCTTCTCAACGAAATTCATCAACAGCTTATTCAGCTCAATATCAGGATGTCTGGTTTTGTTGATGAACAGTTCATGAAGAAAGTCCAGGAGATGCAGAGAGAATGGAGAGAGAGTCTTTTCCAACTCTCCAAGTGTAATCAATCAATGGAGGATGAAGTTAGAACCTGTATCATTCAATTGGAGCAGCTGTACTCAGGAATTCAATTCTGGGTCAATGAGGTAGAGAAAACCACTGGAGCAATGGGTCTTCCAGGAATTGAAGGACCTCGTGGGCCACCTGGGGGTGAAGGACCACGTGGACCCCCGGGAATGTAGGGCCTCATGGACAGCCAGGTGTGGAAGGACATTGGTGGCCTCCAGGTGCTGACGAGCATTCAGGATCCATTCAACAAATTGACTCTCTCTTGAGTATGATGGACCGATTGCATGAACAATTCTATAAATTGGCCAAGGAGTGTAACTTAACCCCCAATGGATACCAATCAATCCCCTCTTGTCACTTCAGTCTTTATCTGATGAGTTGATCAATTTGGGTAAATGGGCAAAGGAAACTGATATCCTGCTTAATACTTGTGAATATATAGGAGAAATGCTCCAGGCAAATATTGAGACGCTGGAACTCAAGTATAATGCACAGCAGGAACAGATTTTTGAGCTATCTCGCCAATTAGATGAGAAAGTGGGGCTTGCTGATATGAACCGTCAGATTAGTGAAATATATACCAAAGCTGCTGGTCCTTATCCTCAATTTTCTTCTCAGGCATTGGACTCCAACTATTATGTTTCCACTCAATCAGAACAACCTGGAGTACATGTTTTGACCACTAATGCCCCATGAGTTTCAAACCGGTATTCAAGGACAAGTACTCCCCAGGGGAAGGCAGCATTATCTCCTTTCTCTATCTTTGTGAAAAGGCGCTAAGTGAGGCCATGGATCACCA
The DNA here is from genome assembly GCA_022478985.1 of Massospora cicadina. Lineage (NCBI taxonomy): Eukaryota > Fungi > Entomophthoromycota > Entomophthoromycetes > Entomophthorales > Entomophthoraceae > Massospora > Massospora cicadina. Next base: position 32,854 of record JAKSZP010009623.1, on the reverse strand, counting down.
AAATATGAATTATTTGCCAAATTGTCTTACTCATTTGGCTCAGGATATCATGGTACCCCACTTGATGACTTGCTCTACCTGGTCTCAGGTGAAGGAAGTGTTAATCAAAGAATTTGGGAGTGAGCAAACTCTCTCCTTTACAAACAGGCTTTTATGGGTATACGGCCCCACTGAAACAAATCCATCAAAGACTTTGCTCATCAGTTCTATTGGGAAGCTCAGACTCTAGTGGCTTATGGTTGGTTAAATTTAGATGATGAAATTATGGAAGTTGTCAGCTTTTTCTTCCAGAATGCAAATGCAATTTTATCTAACAAGTGTAAAAAAAATTTCTGAAGTATTTTGGACATTAAGAAGGCCTTATTAGAATTGCCTCCTCAATTCTCCAAAAAACCCCAATTTTATGAGTCTCCTAGACCTAGTCGCCCCAAAGTTTATGCTATGCCTGAGAATACTAGGTCTACTCAGTGTAACTACTGTTATCGATATTTTCATACTGAGGAGCATTGTTTCAAAAAGGAAGCGGATGAGAAGAAGAAAAGAGATAAGCCCAACAAGATTCTCCACCTCGATAATGATATGAGTGCGCAGCGAGAACATCAAAGCCTGGTCAATTATAATAAAGATGAACTTTCTTCTTATTTTTTGCCCTCCTTGTTGGCTTTATCCTCTCAGTTTGGAAGCACCATTACCCATATTGACTTCCAAGTGAATCAAATCAATGCCAAAGCTATCATAGATATGGAATCTCCAGTGAATGTTGTTTCATCAAAATTAATTAAGTGAATCAAATTAACATCCAATATTTCTCACTTTGAAGAATATGGAACAGCTGGACCTCAGAGTACTCAATCAATTGGAGCTTTTTTGTCCCTTCCCCTGAAAATTGGGAAATTAACTTTTACAATCCCTGCCATTATAATCAATAACTTGAGTTATGATCTACTTTTGAGGATTCAAGTTTTATGAGAATTCTATGAAATTACTAATTACCCTAACTCTTTGTTATCTCTCTTGGGGTATAGAGTTCCCTTACTTTTATCCAATAATGCTTCTACATGACGTCAGTTATATCTGCTAGAAGTAACCAAAAGGTCTTATTCACTTCAATATCACGTTGGAGATTCTCATGTAAAATTACCCCCTACATCGGCTGATATTAAAGAAGGGATGTCTATTTTCTCCCCAAAACTTAGTTATTCCACCAAAGTCTCAGGTAATTGTTTTTACTTATTACCATTTTTGATTCCCAAAGGACATTTGTTACAAGTTCAATGCCTTTTCAAACCTTCTGCTAAAGAACTATTACCTTGTACTGAAGTATTGGATTATGCTTATTCAGGATCATTATCTGTCTTACTGGCGAACCTTACCAATGAGCTGAAAATGGTAGATTGATAACACCCTATTGCATATGTCAAGTTACTGCCCTTATCTCAGATTTATGATGTTAAACCCTTTGTAAGCCTACAAAATTTGGGTTGGAAAGTGATCAGGAAATCTTTACTGTGGGCCCTGCTATCGGAAAACATCTCTCTAGTGAGCAGGAGAAACAATTACTTCAATTGTTAGATGAATATTCTGACATTTTTGCTAAGCATACTTATAATTTTGGGAAGATGAAGGAGTAATACACTCCGTTGAAATTGGCGACCACCTTCCTATTCATGCATAGCCCTATTGTAATTCTAAAGTGGAAGAAGCCCAGGTTACCAAGGAGTTGCATCAATTATTGGAGGCTGGACTATTGAAATCCTAGAACAGTCCTTGGGCTTCCTCATTACTTTTAATTAAGAAAAAGGATGGTTCCCACCGAGTAATTATGGATTATCATAGACTGAACGCTATTACTCAACAAGATTGTTATCCCTTACCTAGGATTGATGATTCTCTTAGGTTGTTAGCTGGATCCACTTATTTTTCCGGCTATGGACCAAGCCAGTGGATACTGACAAATTGAGCTATCCCCAGAAGACCGTTCCAAGTGTGCCTTGATATCAAGTGAAGGTTTGTTTGAACTAACTCATATGCCTCAAGGACTAAGCAATGCCCCAGCAACTTTCCAAAGGGCCATGGACAGTATGCTATGGGATCTAAAGCTTACTTGCATTTTGGTATATCTTGATGATATTACCATATTTTCCAAAATGTTTACCGAACATTTGGACCATTTAAAGGAAGTTTTTAGATGAATTTGGAGCTCTTCCTTAAAAACTCAAACCCTCCAAATGTTCATACTACAAAACGAAATGGACTTTTTAGGACATCAGGTCTCAGCTAAAGGAATTCAACACCTATCAGAAAAAATTCAAGCCATCCAACAAATGCCTCCTCCACCTCTCTTTGGAATATTCAAGTCTTTCTCAGCATGGTTGGGTATTACCAGTAATTTATACTCAAGTTTTCTGATATGGCTGAACCCTTATTTCACCTGTTGCAGAAAGGAGTGCCCTTCGAGTGGGGTTGAGCTCAGGAAGAGTCACTCAATTCTCTGCAAACTGCCTTGACCAAGGCACCAGTTTTAATTCATCCCCAAATTGACAAGCCTTTCTTTTTACATACTGATGCAAGCAATGTCACTATTGGGGCTATCTTATCCCAGTGTGATGAAGAGAAGAATATTCATCCCATCGCTTTCTATAGCAAAACTTTGTCTAAGGCTGAACGGAATTACAGTGTCACTGAGCGGAAGTGTTTGGCTGTAGTTCTAGCAATCAAGCACTATTGTCAATTTTTATATTATAACTATTTCACTGTTATTACTGACCATTCTTCTTTAAGGTGGTTGCAGAACATGAAGGATCCTGATGGGAGGTTGGCCCATTGGGCTTTAAGGTTGAAAAATTATGATTTTTCCATTGTTCATTGCTCATGTGCTCAACATCAAAATGCTGATGGGCTGTCCCAATTGCCTATTCTGACCTTGGAACCAGAAAAAAAGACCGCCTATATAATCTTATTGGATGACCTGAGTTGTGGGATCGAGAAACTGAAGAGGATCAAGCCTTTCTAAAATTAGTTACCAAAGATACTATGATTTGGGTCGGAGCTTTGTATATGAAAGTCAAATCCAAATGGTTGCCCTTTCTGCACCCCAACTCTAGATTTCACTCTGTGTTGGAAGGTCACAAACAAGTCGGTCATAGTGGTTTAAAGAAGACTCAAGAATGGTTGAAGACTCGATACTATTGGAACAACATGACTGAATTCATTTGAGAGACCCTTGACTCATGTCTTATTTATTAAACGTCATGGAACTACTAGACCTACTTTTCAACATCAAGTTATTCCTCCAACTAAAGCATTTTAAGTGGTCAGCATTGATGTTGTAGGTCCTTTTTTGGGGATTGCATGGACATCAGTATATCATTATGGCTGTTGACCATTTAACTAAATGGGTTGAGGCCATTTCCATTGCTACCCCTCAGCTAAGTCTACAGAGCTATTCCTATACCAGCATATCATTTCTCAACATTGGTGTCCCAATGTCCTTATGTTAGATAGTGGGACTAACTTCACCTTACAACTTATAAAGGAATTATCTAAATTATTTAACACTGCTCAAAAATTTGTTGTCCCATATAATCCATCTACAAACGGGGCCATTGAATGAGTTAATGGAACCCTAGTCTTAATTCTAAGGAAGATGGATTTACTGACCCAAATCGGTGGAATTTTTATTTGCCTATTGCCTTGTTTGCTTATCAGATAAGCTATCATCACATTATCAAGATGTCACCTTTTAAGTGCATATATGGGAGGGATCCTTCAGTCCCTTCTAGTGTTCAGACAATCCTTGAGGAAAGCATCCCAGAAAATTCTGATTTAACTATGAGGAATCTGGTTGACAAAATTATTCATCTTCAAGATCAAGCAATGAAATTGATTGAAGCAACCACTCAAAAGGAGACTCAAAGAAGTAATCAACATAAACCTGCCTTACCTGAATACAAAATTGGGGATTACGTTATGTACTATCACTCTCAGCCTGGTGAAAGAACTGAAAAGTTAAAAACTAACTGGTCTGGTCCCTATTGGTTTATATTTTGAAAAGGATTAGAGTATTTTTTATTTTTCATGTTGATACCAGTATAGTGATAAATCATATTCACCCTAGTTTTTAAGAAAAACTCTCAACCGTGATCAAATCTTGAGGGGGGAAGTGTCAGGATTTTGCCAAATTCTCTTGTCTCCAAAAATTCTACTCCATTGATTCCTGGCATCATCAGAAGGAGAAAACAATATATCTCAATCTATCAAGGTTAATGATCAGTATCATCCCAATCAATTATTTGAAGATTCAATTGCGCAGAGATTAATTCGCTCTGATAGATTATGAGCCATTATGAAGCCTATAAATATCCTCTTCTTTTTATAAAAATTAAGTTAGATTATAACCTGTATTTTTTACCTAAATTTACTTCTTTTGGGAGAATCCACTCAGTATAACTTCGAGAGAAAACCTGCCCCATTGGAAGTGTAATTAAAAACTTCCAGAAACATTCATAAGGAAGATGGTAACCACTGAGTCGCCCATCTCAACAAGGAGGGCGGAAATGGTCAGAGACAATGGACAGTTAATTATGTCAGGGTAATGGCAGATAAAGTTTTGACCAGCCATCCAGTTGGGACACAGATGCACCCAAAAGGCGATCCAGAATGCCAGAGGCACTTCTTTATGAATGAAGTCTAAGTGTGCTAGGATATGAGTAACAATGTAGTGCTGATGGGCCACAAATTTAAGGGACAATTCAGCGAGAAACCAGGATGTTACAGCCCCAGGATCAACAGGCCTGGCCGTGGGAATTTGTGAAATTTGGGGAAATTCCATAAAGGTTTGGAACAATAGGCACAAGTGACTACTGTTGGGATCAAAATTAAAAATGTAACTAAGACAGACCAGTTGATACACGGGCTGTGGGGCTATATTGTAATTATCATGGGGGTTTGTCAGAAAAATTTAAACTTATTTTTATAAATTCAAGCGTGGGAAGATTTTTATTGAAGTTACAGATATGAGAATCATTTGACAATTCTCTCAGTGTTTACAACTGCTTAAATAGATGATTGATTCTAGGGAATAGCTTAGTAAAATGTAAGATCAGGGCCCTTGAGATTCATTCTAATTTGGCAAACTTTGAGTGAGGGTTGAAATGAATTTTATTTTGAACCGACTTAAAAGTAATGGGGGCTGGCTGAGTCGCTGTCAGTTCATCCACAGATGCACAAATTTCCAATTTTCTTAAGTTTTGATGACTGGAGCAATGGCGTATCGCTTGAGAGTCTGCAGGATTCTTTGAAGGCCACCCCTTGTAGGGGCGGCCCCATGAGGTTAGGAATGGGTTCAGGGCACCCAACCCACTCACACCTGATCACTCTGGCGTCCATTTGGCCAAGTAAGAAATGTCAGATGTGATTTTGATGGTCCTGGGAAGGGTTATAAAATGTTGGTAACATAACCCAATGGGCCAATGCCATCTGCAAGTTTTGCCAAAGATTTGCCAGTAGATGCTTTATTCACAAAAGTGTGTGCCAGTGGGCTTTGTCGGTAAGATTTGGGGCTCTTAGACAATGATACCAAAGGATAATTGCCCTCAACTTTATTCCAACCTTTCATCCCAAGAGAATGCCAACTCTCCAATAGCTTGGCACTTGTCCCCTTAATTTGTTGTATTAATAAGTCAGAAATTAATACTGAGATGGGTGGCAGGATCCTTAAAGCGACAGCTGTTAGCCATCACTTGTCCACCACATGGGTGAGGTCACCCTGTGAGATGAGAGAGGCAGCTGGCCTTCTCAGACCCTTTTATGATGGGAATGGAATCACCACTTGGTCCAAGCGGAGGGGGTGCTCCCCAGACTTACAACACCATTCCTAGAATTTTATGCACTGCTGCAAATTGCTTACAGACTGGTTCATCCATTCACCCATTTTCTTAGGTCAATTTGTTCCTCCTAAGGATTCCATTTACTCTGTGTGTGTCCACCTGACTCAATCACACCCTAATGCCCATCCTCATCTGCCATTTTATTTGCCTCCATGTTGGCCATGGATCTTGTTCATATATATTAACGAAGCATTTTTCAAGCTTGCCTCTGCCACCTTTGTGCCAGCTAAATTTTATGACTTTCACCCCTTTAAGGGCTATTTTAATATTGGACTTTCCTCTGATGAGGATGCAGCTGCAGCAAACCCTTTAGTTTAAAAACACCCCTATACCAACCATCCATACTTGCCTTTTTACTGATACCATGCTATTGGTATCTTTTTCAAACCTCCCTTCATATCTTCCACCCCAGATATATATGATGAGTTAATGTCAAAGATTTGTCCATTAGAACCAACCTAACCCTTGACTTCATTGTTACATCCAATGCAGAGTACCTTGATATCCCTTGTACCACTGCCACCATCGCCCTATACCACCCATGCATTGCTCAACAGATCCCTCCATATACACATACTATCATGGCTCTAGATCATTTCTTTTGGGCTTGGGTCAATAACAGCCAACAAATATACCCTATCTGTTTATCAGAAAACTAGATAATACTGGGCAATAAGTCTAAAATCTAAATTAATGGATCATTTTAAGCTTCTAAATTGGCAACTAAAATGTCTAGTTATCTAGATATTAGATCAGAAATTGATCACCATTAATAATTACAAATTAAGGAAAAAAGGCAAGATATAGATTATTCTGATAGAATATTCATAATTGTAACTCACCTGGAAAATATTGAGACAGAGTGAGCCAAGTCAAGAATGGCAAAATGGCTAAAATTGAGATCTACATTACAAAGAGTCAGATATGGGATAGCGGCTAAGATTAACCCAGGCATGCAGTATGAAAATTTTAATGCCAAAACTAAGGACATAAGAAGCTAGAAATACAGAGGAGAGCAAGTATAGAATCGTGAGGACATATTGGTACAGAGACTCCCCAATATAAGAAGAGATTATAGAGGTTAGATCTTAATATCTGAGACTGGACAGTAGTGCAACTCTATAATAGTAAAGACTATGCTTGAGTTTAGCGTTCATTGACTCTCCCAATCTTTATTGAGGTAAAGCAATTATCATATTGACCTATCATTTAATTAGCGACTTAAAAACAGACTTACGTCAGCTGCCATAATCCCCATGTTTTAAGAACTGTTGGCTAGAGTTGTTGCATGTTTAGAATTGGATCACATTAAAAAACCCATCACCGCACTGTCAAAACTGACGCCAACTTCTATGCGATATTATAGAAGATTCTAAATGGGATTATTTGATGCTGCCTCACACCAAACCCATTTGTTTGCTGGGCCAGCACAATAGTTCCACCTCCACTCAAAATTTAAACCTTCATCAGCCTAAATTGGAGCTAATCAGGGTCAGGCTTGATTACTATTTACAACCAAGCAACTCCCCATTTGAACCCTCACCCACCATTATGCTGATGCCCTAACCTGATTCAACCAAAACTCTTGGGCTTTAGTGGATGAGGGTACTAAATTGGGTTAACTTGTTTCTCCCTCTTTAAATGAACAACCATCTTCCATATTGCCTGAATGCAGCGGAAGGTCATCCATTATGACAATCTAACTAATGGGACTTTGGCAAATCTGTTAAGGCACAAAAGCCAAATTTTAGATTAAAGCTTTTTATTAATGTCTAAGAGCACTTACGCAAGGCAAGCCCAAAAAACTGAGAACTTTAAGATGGAGTTATCTTGAAATTTGGAATGCTTAAATACCAAACGTCAGAGAAATCAGCGCAGTATAGAATTAGGGAAAGGTACCAAAGAGTTGACAAAAGTCTGGCTTCACCATCAAAATCTGGGATTTAGTTCTTGATAAACTCATCAATGAACGGCTGAGAGATCTGATGCTTCACAGTGAAAGGGGGAGTTACGCCAGACTCCAAAAGGTAAGTGTTTGAAAAATAAATCAAATTATATATGTGTTGGGATTTCTGCCCATATTCCCAGTCTGCTAGATTACCTGGAATATCTAGGGGAAAATTCCCTAAGGCGAAGTGAATTGGAAACTGGCTGGCCTGAGTTTTGGAGGAAATACGTTCTGGGGATTTTGGGATATTCGCCTGGTCATATCTGTTGAGGATTGATCCAGATGAATACTTAAGATCTCATTGGGTTAAGTTGCCAACAAAATAGGGGCATCTGATAGTGATTAACTATCAGGTGTACTGAACGGGATCGTTCAGATTTTTGTCACCAACTGATTGGATTGAATAGTAAGTTGTGAGGCGAGTGATGCCGCCTGCAACTAGCAAATCAATAAGTTGGTGAGTAACCTACCATAATGGGTAATAAGTCCCATTACCTAAGCAGGTCACTAGCCAAATATGGGTGGTTTGCTTAGATTGAGAGGAAAATGTTAGGGACACATTTTCTGACTTTTTCTGTTTGAGGTCTCAAGGATGTTCAATGATGGAATACTAGCCAGGATGGGGAAGACCATTGCTTCCAAGACGAGGAGGGGTGATTCAACAGCAATGGCTGCCATTTCATTGAAGAGGTGCCAACTGAGGGTTGGACAGCTGAATTCCCCACTATATATATTCCCTAGGATTTACTATAAAAGAAAGCCAGCAAATAAAGAAAACACATTATTTATGAGAACAGTGTTTACAGTATTCACATTATCAATTCAGTATATAGTTAGACTATCAGCTTCTATTGTGTTGTTCTGTCTCAAGGATATTATTGCAGAGGGCAATAATTGGAAGACTCTAAGAGAGAAGAGTAAAGATCTGAGCGGGGATCTAGAGAAGAAGGAACCACAATCAGGGATAGCTGCTGACTGTGTGTTGGGCCAAAAGAGACTGTCACCGTGGTATCTTAGTGAAGATTGAGTGGACAAGAGTATAGGGAACAAATCCCTATGGGTATGACTTCACAAGTATTTAATCTTGAATACTGGCCAAGCGTTGGGCTGAAATATAATTCATACTCAATTACATATAATATTCTCCATACTATTATTGATTAATACATTCTATACAACGTGGCGAAGTGCACGAGGAAATTGAACCTGTGCAGTAAAAAGGTTCCTGGGCTGCTTGCCAATAACAACCAGAGTTTATTTTTACAATATGCAAATGCCATGAAACTTGAGTCAAATTGTGACACCTTTATTGAACCAACCCTTTTCATACAATACTTTAATTCTGAATTTATTGAACAATTCCCAAATAATAAGCATGCCCTTAATAATGCTGAGAATATCAAAACGACCACCAATTTATAAAAAGTTATATTGCCTTTCCTAAATGCCCTCGTTGTACCACCTCTTATACAAAGTTGTTGTAAAGTCAGTATTACTAATGGTGGAAGGGTTAGCCAATAGTTTCCCCTCTGGCTTCCTTCTTGCAGCTAAATAAATCTTCATCATATATTTTGGAAAGCTAATGAATCCATCCTTAACGGTTTAGCAGTGTCCAGGTTTTCATATACAATAAAGTCACCAAAGGTGATATCCAGTCTTCTCCTTGTTCCCCAATGCCGGCCACCTAGTCAAAGTGACCTTGCTAATTATTATTAATCCATTGTGTTATCATGAGGCCCTACATTTTCTCCACTAAACTCTATTAAATCCCCACTCAGATGCACCCACACCCTTGTCTTTTATCTTGTGCCACTTAATTTTTACAGTATAGAGGTGAACCTGTAATACCTCCAACACCCCTTCACCTCTGCCATAGTGGCATAACAGCTTTCCAATATCTACCTGGCTAGTCAGTGTGACGAAAGAGTTCAAATTATTTGTCCAATTTTGACTTTGAATTCCGATTATTAATCCTGAGTCAAACGCCTGGGGAGGATTTCTGGATGAGGTCATCTTGGTGACATGGTTGTGCTCTCCCTGAGCTATTCTTTAGGCTTGAAAGAGATTAAAGTATGACCCGTGGAGGGCTCCCCAAAGTGTACCAATAAAAGGTTGGGCCCACGCCTTTATGAAACTCAGTTTGGAATTCTGCAGCTTTTGTGACCGTTTGGGACCTATGCCTTACCTGAATGTCAGGGCGTGACAAGGTTTTGTCTCAAAAACAATCTTGAGCTTCTGGGGAATTGGCCCTCCCCAGATGCTCTGTATTTTTCTTGTTTCACTCTTATCATCAAAGAAATTCCAGGGTTTGCCTGACTTTCCTTTTAGACCTATGTTAAATAAAAATAAAGGGTTATTTTGGGGTTGTAACCTCACTTACGCGTCATTCTTTTTGGACTATAGAAATTTCCTAAAGTTTTAAGAGTCAGATGGGTTGGTATTATCTAACCATAACAGCTTACCTCAGTGATACAACTTGGCTGTTGAACCTAATTTGGTGTTGATTAATTCCATCATATCTCAAGCATCTGGAAAATGGAATCTTGGTGGTTCCATTGTTATAGTGACATGCTTTAGTTCTGTTTTATCTGTTTAAGTTGTTCTTTGTATAAATTGTTCCTGGCTGTTTTATTATATTATATTAATTCATTACTTGATTTAATTTATTCTGTCTCTTTGATCCCATTGGTATTATCCATCACCTGGTCAGCTTGCTTTAAAATAAACATAATAGATTAATATACCATAAAAGTTACCTAAAAAATTTTTCGCTTTGATACCTAAATTGAAGCCAAATTCGGATTTTTTAAAAAAATACAAAACATGACCACTCGATTAAGCCAAAGCTTACCAATGTTGATGCAATTGACGCCTGCTGCCCCAGCCTGGGGTGGTGGTGCACCACCATCTGGCATCTTTCAGCCGCCGCTGAAGCACGCCTGAGCTGGCTCTGTTAGCCCTCCCAACACTACCAGGCGTTATGTCCCCCTCAGGACTTGCCCATGACTTTGTAAGCTCTCAGGTGGTGCTTCAGAGCCCTTTGGTGCTCCCATAGAGTGATTTAAATTTTGGCCTCTGGGTCAAATATGGGAATCTCTTCCCATATGCAAGCACAGCCATCATTGAGATAGCCACGGCAGTTTTCAAAACCACCAGCTATATCAACTTCTGCCCCTTTAAGGGGTACTTCAACCTCAGCTTCCGCTCTTAAGTCAATTCAGTGGCAGCAGCCAAGCTGCAATTAATTTATAAAAAAAACACTTTGCCCACCATTCACACTCAGCTCCTAGATGAGGCCACTTTGGTGGTCCAGTTCACCGGGTTGCCCTCTTTCTTTTCCCCCAAATGCCTCCACCACAAGCTCATGGAGGGTTTGGCCATTTATGGCGCAGACCCCATGTTGCAGTTTGTGGTTCCCAATGGGGTGGATCAGTTGGCAGGGCCTTGCACCTTTGCAATGATCTGGCCATTTCATCACTTTTCTCACCTCATGATTACCCCTGCAACATGATCAGATCTGCCCCTGATCACCCATTCTGGGCGCGTGTCAAAAACAGCTGCGCCAATTTGCCCCTTGTGCTTTGAGCCTGACCACTCAAAGTGCAAGTGCCCCACAGCTGCCACTTCCGCCGCATCTGCCGCTCAGGGCTCAGGCGCCACTGCATCAGCTGCCTCGCCCCAATTTTTTGAATGGGGCTCAATTCTCCTTCCCCAATGTTGGGGAATTCTGGCGCTGCTTCCAAAGCAGCAGCCAATCAAAATTTAAGAAAATTTAAAAATTTTCTTAAATTTAACTGGATTATGGAATACTGAGTCAATGGCTGAACCAGTATCAGCTGAGCTGCCATGGTCAACAGCATGTGGTCAATCAGCTCTGGCTACAGCCCCAATTCCTGTGGCTGGCCCAGCGCTGGCTGAATCCAATCCATTCAAGGCTCTCAAATGGATTGAGGAGGACAAATGGACATGCCACGTGAAACTGGACGTTGCTTTGGAGGAGCTCCTCGTTGACCCTCCCATATTGCATTCCCACCGTTTTCTTCCAAAAACAGGTTTCACATTTATAAAAATATTAAAAAAATGGCAGTTGTGGATGCAGCTGCCCCAGTTAACACCCTCCTCCACCAGCAACTCCATGGGGCAATGGAGCCCCTTGTTGAGGGTATTCCTATCCCCATTTTCCTCATGATTTTGAGGAAGATGCAAGGTACAAAATTGAGGAGCTTGCTTTTGGTGTGAGCCGTGCTTGCATTGATGCAGAAAAAACTTCTCTTTTCAACCCCAATTATCCCAAAACCTGCCAGCGCATCAAGTCATTTACTTGTGTGCCAGATCTCATCATTTTTGCTGAGCATCAACTTGCTCAATATGTTGAGGCAATGGAACCGCCAGCCTCATTAATGAGGAAAACCCCCAACTATACCTCATTCCCATGTCGCTAATGCTCCCACCCCAATGCTGTCCACCATAGTCCGCCAGCTAAAGTGGGCGTTGGACAAAAGTTTCCCCAAAGCCTCCTCGCCATTTGATATAGCTTCCTAGGCTGATAACCTAGGGGCTATACTAGGAATTTTTTTAATTTCTGATAATCCTTTTGTTTGGCCCATTTGCAAATAAAGATGCATGGCAGCTCCCCCTTTTGGGTTGGGCGCCACTAGTACTAAAAATACCATAAGATTTAAAATTTCATGGTAGAAATAGATAGTCATAGACTATAGATTATATTGGTAAGAAACTATAAGCTAAGATAACTATTTCAACCTTAAGCTATGATGTAATTTTAGAAAGCTGAGCTTATTAGTACAACCAACTATTTTTCTATTATTGATTGCTGAAAAGCTCCTTGAAAATTATTTCCTTGGTATTACTTTTTAAAATTAAAAAATGTACAGACTAACTATCTTTCCGCTTGGTCTAACTTTCTGAGCAATCTACACAGTTAATTAAAGTAGATCCTAATTGCCCACTGTAACTTTTGCTCTGATGTCATCAGATTCTCCACTAGCTGCCCCAGTGTGGGGCAGCTGGCAAAACTCACCCCGCCATTTTCCATCTGACAGGAAAATGTACTTGGACTGGCTCGCCAAGTTACACCAAACCCCTGGGACAATTTGTTCCTCCCAAGAATCTTGATGCCCACTTCACTCAACTCAAGCGGTACCCCACTGCCCACTGGTGCTCCCCTAGAACAACATGCGTTTTGGCCTTTGGGTTGACTATGGGAAACTTTTCTCCTATCATGACTATGCGATTATCAAAATGGCTCAGGCGGTGATGCATCCCACCAGTTTTATTGGCTTCTGCCCCTACAAGGGGTACTTTAATCTCAGCTTCACATATGAAGATGATGCTGCCACAGCGGCAACTGTGTCCCTGGTCTTTCAGGGTACCCCTCTCCCAACAACTTGGACCCAGCTCCCAATGGATACCACTTTGGTGGTCCAGTTCTCTGGTTTGCCCACCCACCTTCCCCCTGAAGAGCTCCACCAGGAGCTGATGGAAGGTTTGGGAGCCTATGGCTCTAACCCCATCCTGCAATTTGTGGCCCCAAATGGGGCCACACGCCTAGCTAGCCTCAGGCGTATGCCACAATTAGCCCCAATTCAAGCAAAATTGCCTGTCAATCCCCCCACACCATTATCCTCTCCTCCCCAATCCATCTGTTCTGGGCCCATGTTGAGGGTAGATGGACAATATGTCTGACGTGTTTCGAGTTGGACCACTCAAAATACAAATGTCCATCCCTAGCCGCTTCTGATGGCGTTGTTTTCTCATCTGCCAGCATCCATTATGCCGCCCATCCCATGCCACCTTTGGTATGGGGTGCAATCCTACCTCCCTCTCCCCTAAAGCCTGTTGCTGCAGCTGTACCTGCAGCCACCAATCAGCCTCCACCTCTCCCCAGTGCCACAAATGCTCCATACAATCAAACACAAGATTGGACCCCAGTTTGATCTTATGCATCCTCCAATAAACCAATCAAATCACAGGAATATGATGACTCCCCTATTCAAGTCAACCAAGATTCTTGGGACTTACAGGCTGAAATCAATGAGTCTGGGAATAAGATTGAGAACTGCAATAAACAAATTGAGCGGTTTGTGTATAATAATAATAGTAAGGAACTACCCCCTCACTTATACACCCCACAGCAAAACGCCAAAATGTTCTTCAGCGACCACCAGCTGGCTGTTGAAGCAATGACCAAGCCAGATTGTCACCCTTTCTGCAAGGCTGCGCCAAATCAGTGGCGATGTTTGCAGGAGGAATCCCTCCTCCCAATATTCCCTCCAAAGCCAATAAGGTACAAAAAGACATGCTAATCGAAGCCCACAAAGAAGCCAATGACGCCATTCAGCACATGGCAGAGGTAGCGCAGAATTCCAAATCAAAGATTACCTGCACCAATATCACCACGTTCAAAAAACTACCTGATGCACGCATAAAAAGCTGAACTAACATTAACAAATTACAATAAAGCCCTCCTATATAGCGGATGTCTTAATACCACTCCAATTTTTGGAAATATAGCTCCACATACCACTGACGCCCTGACGCCCCTGCTCTCCGCCATAGCCTGTGTCATGCTTTGGGATGAAGATGTTATTGAGGATGAGCCCCTGGCCCCCCTCCCCTTCTGCCATGATGAGATAAGCAGTTCCCGCTGTCCCACCTGGTTGGTTGAGTTTGCATTATGTATGTGTGTCATTCGCTTATTTTGGGCAGTTCATTTGTTTTTATTTAGTGAGGATTTAATTTTAGGCTTTAAGTTTTGGTAATGTCCATCTCCTGGTCAGCTTACCTTGGTTAAATAAAAAGAATGTCCAGACTATCAGAGGAGTTGATGTAGAGCATGCCACATATAGCTGGACATGATTGATATAAACTTTCTAGTTGAATGCACAATTTCTGACTCTAACGTAAAATAAAGAAGCTTGCCAATTTTTAAGTAAACATTTTTTCAAGAGAGTATCTGTAACTCTATCATTCCTTGAGAGTTGGTGTGGAATGAACAGTCACACACCCAGGGAACATGTCACTAATAGTAAAGGGAAGAGAGCACTTTGAAAAGTGCTGTTATAGAGGGGGCCCAAGGACAGGGTGTACAAAATTGTATAAATTACTAAATACATTAAAAATGAATAAGCTTGGTTGGCCACCAGGGGGAATCCATAACCAAGTGCAAATAGTACCTGTGTTCTTGAGCGCCTTGATTTCGAGGATCTAGGATTTCACAGGTGGGATCTAGGATCTATAGTTAATTTAGACAAGTTAAGATGGCCTAGATTGTTATAGACCTCCTTGAAGAGGTCTGAAAAGAGGTCAGACCATAAGACAATCTTTAAAGTTAAAATGAACATAGTTTTTATTACCAAGTCAACTAACAAAAAAGTGCGGTCTTAAAATACTACATTAAAGAATTAGGATATCATTTTCCATTGGGGGAGGCACTGCTTCTAAATCAACCAATAAACGCAAACTACTATCCTTTGTGGTAATATAAATCAAGTAAGCTCCTACTTGGGTGATTAACTGTAACAGTCTTACAGATTTGGCAATATAATAAACTGAATAGGACTTGAGGCCACATTTTCTTGTAAACATAACGCCCCATATAATTTAAAAATAACTGGTGCACTGCAGAGCCAAGGATGTGATGCTCCTGCAAACATCACGTGCACCCCAGAACCAACTTAACATAATTTTTTATACCCAGTTTTAATCCAAGGAATGTTTCAGACCAGAAAGGTTCACTAGCTTGATCCCCTGGCCTCTTCACGATCAACCCTATTGGTAAAATCTGTCCCTAAATTATGTCATTTAATCATGACACAATTAACCACTTAATTCTGTATAAGTAAATCCAACTCCACTCAGGTATTTTCTTACTAATTTTTTTGAGAATTGATTAGAATTATTGATCCTTCTTAATTCTTTGAAAAGATAAATATATAGTAAATATTTTGAAGCTAATAATATATTAATTTGTCTTTATTTAATAAATTAAAGGAATTTATAGAAGGAATATGGCACCCACTCATTTAGTTGTCCTTATTAGTTATGGCATCACTACCATAATTTTATCATAAAGAATTTTATCAATAGTATATTAACTTCTTTGGTTATTTTTCCATCTAGTCAACGTTTACTATCAAATAGATTATAATCCTTCCTAGGTTAGTTCCTGAAATAATGCTTCCATTGTCTTTAATTAAATTCAGTAGATTAGCCGCTATAAGTCAATGACCATACCTAGTAATGGATTGATTATCCATTTATGAAAGACAGTTCTTTGAACTAATCTACCAGTTAAAGACAAGCGCTATCAACGCTTCAGCAACTTCAATCACCCTTATCAATAGATGATCTGATCCAATTGAAATATGGAATGCAGTTGTTAGTTTTTTACTCTAACAACCAAATTCTTAACATTATGGGGCCATCACTAACAATCATTAATGTGAGTTGCTATTGGAATAAAGTGCCATTAATAACATTATACTATTGTTCATTATAGAATAGCTCTGATATAGTTATCTCTATTATTAACTACAATCTGAGTTAAGGTTTCTTTTTATCCAACCAAGATAGGACAAGACAGAGTGAAAAGATAGCTGGATAATAAGGTATACAAAAATCTTAAAACACCCCCTGACTTGACCAGATTATCCAGTGAATAACATTCTTGAAGATTCAGAAATCACAATTCTTCATCCTTTGACATTTGTTTCTTCTCTCATAATTTCTTTTAGTTCTAGAAACTTGGTCTGTTGAAGCATATGTACTTATTGATATCTTGATAATCCACTATTACATCAATAGTGCTTCCCCCTTTCACCAGAGATGTCATAGATGGGAATTATATAATAATGATGGAACTAAGTAAAACAGTACTTTATCATCAGACTGTTTATTAGATATTATTTGTAAAAGTCATATAATATATATGACACATTTTTCTTATTTTCTCTTTTTTCAGTTCAAATGTTTTAGATATTTACTATGAACACTTTTATCAACGTGATAATTAGTGATATTTTTGTTTATATAGCCTATCGCCATCTTGGCTATGATTTTGAAGGGACCAGACCACATATTGTCCAATATACTCTTCAGCTAAATCCGTTATATCATAATATGTTACTATATTGCCAACACTATATTTTATAATAACCAGTTGGGTCTGATAATCCATTTCTTCGCTTTTTTTGCTTCAACAATGTAGTGTCAAATGCTTGAAATTGTAAATCAATCATAATATTAGTCAATCGATTTTGGTAATGTTCAGGGCTTATTCCCATGTTTGGTTCAAATGCTAGTATAGGATAAGTAGAAAATCAGCCTTTCTTTCTAATAAACCGTTTAAATGGTGCTATGCTAGTGGCCATATGATTACTGATATTGTAAGCAAACGTAACTAAACTTAAATAAGATGCTTAAGCGGAGGTTTTTCCCAAAACCAATTCTCTTAATATTGCAGCAGGGGTACCATTCACTCTTTTCACTAATCTGCTTATTTACAGCCAGTATGGTACAAATGTTATTCCTCTAGTACCCATTAATTCATCTAATCTGGGTATCACAAAAGAAAGTAAAATTTGTTCTGGTATCACTAAGTAGCCCTTGTGGACATCTGCGTTGTTAGATTATTTGATTGAAATGAATTTAGCAAGATTGGCAGCATCTACTCGACTCAAAGCCTTAGTTTTAACCATCTTGTATATATTTAATGATAACAGCAACAAACTAATCCTCCTGTACTCATATTCAATGGTCCCATTACATCAATTGACACCATGTTAAGCAAATGCAGGGATCACTAACAAATATCATGTCACATTCTTATAAGGATTGTGCAGCTAGCATTCAACGCAATAAAATAGTCAAAAATATCATAATTAAATAATTCTCAGTAATAATACTGGCAAAGGTGGGTTAACATGTTCTCAGGTGACCATGGTCTATTCTATATGTAATGATTGGATTATGTCCTGTTGTTCTGATCGTTAAAAGTATTAAAACTTTCATTAGAAATTTTGTGAAGTCCGTTTTTTCATATTTGTATTTTTCATCGCCCTTATTACCAATTTTTGGAATTCTTGGGACTCTTCCTCTATTCATTCTTCAATCACCCTCTAGAAAAGTTCATCTGCTTGTTGATACAGGAAATGAATAGCAGGATGTCTTGATAATTCATAAGCATTATAATAGTTGCTCCAATCTATTAAAAATCTTAAAGTCATAGGCTTGCAACTTCAAAGCATATCTGGAAAGTCTCCCTCATAATCCTTCAAATTATGTAACCAGCGTAGGGAAGAACAGTCAGTACCAACCTTAAAGTGCATACCATGCACATAAACTCAAAATTGTTTGCACGCATATATTACTGTGAGACATTCCTGTTCTGTTATGGTATAGTTTCTCTCAGAAGCAATGAGTATGAATGACATATGCTACTAGATGTTCATTCCTTCCTCATAACTTGGCTTAAGTTGAGGAATTGTTATGCCCACATTACCCAGCTTAATCATAATATCATTTGTCTGCTTATCCACTAGGGGACAAAAACCACTGGTGGATGTTGGTGTTATCATCACTCATGATGTCTATTATTTAGAAATATCCCAAAAAAACATTGGGTAATCCACCGGGTTTTGATCTTTCAGATGCCTATGTTTGTTGGGATGTTTCCTGAGAATAGACAAGCAACTTAATTGTCAATTTTAGTAATGAAAATAAAATTGGCTAGTAGGAGTCAATTGCATTTTATCATTTATTTGAATGAGGGTTTGGAGTTTATTGAGATTTAACCAAATTCTTCCATTCCCAAATCGTCTACCCCAAATATTCCTCCTGTAATATTGGAAAAGAACTAAATAAATATACTTTTGTTAAGCCTAATAAGAATAATCATGCTTATCCCAAACAAGTGATAACAAAAATTCGATTGCTCAATGATTGAAAAGATCTATTAAACCTCAACTACTATGAAGCCTATAAATGTTTAAACCTTTAATTAATCAAAAAGGAGGTGAATTATAACCTTATTTAATACTTTTGTTCGCAACTTTTTTGGAAAATCCACATAAGTAACTTTGAGAGAATACCTGCTATTTTGAAGTGTAATTCAAAATTTCAAAAGAGTTGCTAGGCAATTGATAACGCCTTGATAGCAGCTACAATTTAACCTTTTAGGATTTCAATATGCTGTTTATGGGTTAGGGTCCCACGTCTAAGCAGGTTGCTAACATAATAATGGTAGATTGGTGGGGTTAAGTAAGGCATTGGGGCACATTCTTCTATTCAACCCAGGAGGGTCACATTTCAGAAAGCGAGAGAATCTGACTAAACTGATGAGGGAGATATTTGTTTACTTGACCCTGGATAGTTAATTCATCAGCGATGGCTGACATTTACAATTGAGGGCACCAACAGAAGAATTGGGCGCCAAATTCCCTTTTATAAATTCTCGTGCATTTTTAAAAAACAGGTTAAATTTGACAAAAAATCAATTGTTTAGACTTTAATATTAGTTGTATAGTTTACTCTTTGGGATAAGAGTGTTAAAATAAGATCATTAGTCTATTTTGTTTTTTATTAGATCTACACAGACTCAGCGTGAACAATAGAGGAGAGGGAAGAGTTCACAATCAGTTAGAGATATCTTTAAGACCAAGAATTACTTTTTTTTTAGTACTAGATGGTCCCAACCCAAGGGGGGGGTAAGACCAAGAATTACCAGCTTAGCATTTTCTTCACAAACAACGTAGTTTTAAGAGCACTCACCTTGAATAATAGTCTACATACTATTACTACCTAAATTCAGTTAATATCAACAATTAATTAATGCATTTACCAGAAGCCTATATAGTTAACAGTAGAGTTAAAGCAAGCTACAATCCTGAAGAGACACAGCTCCCTGAAAAATTTACCATCTGCTTGTCATGAAAATGGCAGAAGAAGTATAGACCGGCCTGCTAGTTGGGATGTGTAAGCACCCAAAAAGCAAGCCAGAATGCCAGAGGAATTGCCGCCTGAATGACAGTTATATGGAGCTGGGCATTGGAAAACAATAAATCGTTGGTGGAGGACAATGGTAAAGAGCAACTCAAGGATGAAAATAAATCAAGGCCACCCCAAACCCTGGGGGTCTCACTGCAAGGGGTGATACCACATGTATGATTTTGATAAGGTCACTGGTAGTTGGGGTTAAAATAACTGGGGAGACAAGGGGGCGGATCCTTGCCTAAAGATTGTGGATGTACAGCCATAAGGTTCCAGTGTATTGTTGGTGAAAGTTCATAATGACAGAGTTAAATTGCTAGAAGTATCTAGCTCGCTGAATCCAGTTTATGATGGTGGGAGCCATAGTGACCATTAGTACTGGTAGTGCCCATCTGGTATACTGGCTGATGGGCCACCGGAGAAAAGCCATCATAAATGCGGCCAGAAGGATACCAATAAAATCAAATTGATAGTTTTGGGGGGCAAAATTTTACTTGTAAAGAAAATGAGTAAAAGTGACTAACAATTTTCTCAGTGCAATGCAACTGATTAAATAGTGGTTGATTGATGCGGAGATAAGCTGGGATTGAGACCCTCAATTTTGACCTAACTGGCGAATTATTTGAGAATGGGGGCAGATAAGTTCACTGAGAACCAACATCAAAGGATTCAGTGGCAGATTGAGTCGCTGTCAGTTTGACCTTGAACACCTGAACTGAGGGTCAACTACATTTATGATGGTTGGTGCATAGCATTTAGCCCAAATGAGCAGAAGGAATCCCCTAAGGCCACCCCATGTAGGGGCGGTCCCAATTGGTTGGGAACAGGTTTGGGATGCCCAACCTTCCCGTGCCCAGTCGCTGGGCTGTTCATTTGGTCAAAAGTGTTGTATCAGCCGCAATGCCCAATTTGCCAGCATGGAGCTTTGAACCCTCACCAATGGTATCTGATGCTACTACCTGCACATTGGGGATCATCCCTGATGATTTTGGGAGGGGGTTAATTTTTGTGATCATGGTGTTAGCCAAATTGAAACTTTTGGCGATTCTGGCTGATAGATCAGTCTTCATCCCTTTTTGACTATATGGGATCCAATCATTAGGCATGTTCCCACTCAATTTTGGACTGAACAACTTCATTTTGATGATCTCAGCGCAAATTTCCTTGATCAAATGTACTAGTTCTGCTGAGGTGAAGGTGGGCACTGGGGGAGGAATTTGAAGAGGGAGGGCTGTTACTCAACATTCATCTACCACATGGGCAAGGTCTCCCTGGGTGACGAGGGGTACTGCCACCCTCTTTGGTACTTTCTTACTCGGAAATGGGAAAAGGGCCCAATCTATGCACAGGGGACGTTCCCTGGGACTTACACTGATGCCCACTATAGGGGTAGTTGAGTTTCATAGCCAAAACTAATAGAAGAAGCTATTAATAATGTACTACAAGAATGAGCTGCTGAAGCTCTGGATGGAACTAAAGATCATCAATAAGAATTCTCTCAACTTGGTGTCACAGGTAAATCTTTCTGCATTATAGGAATGGGTGAAAAAATCCAAGGAAGATGTTGAGCAAGTCAGAAAGATTAACAATGAATTTTATAGAAAGGTCACCTCTTTGAAGAAGAAAGAGACTGAGCTTATTAAGGAAATTTTATTTTCTGAAAACTTATTGTGAAGTGGATATAGAACACCTTTTTCCATATACAAGAAGATTTAGCACATATGTTGAAGTGCATAGAGGAGCTAGAGAATCACAAATGTGATTGCTTTCATTTAAAACAATAAAGCCAAAGATATTATGCCCAAAATTTGTTTTGGGAATGCACAAACATTCAGAAATATGCTGGATCATTCACCGCTATTTCAAGAACAACTCCCAAAGAAACTCCAATTGTTAGTATGTTTATCAGGCAGAATACCCTTCCAGTGGAGCCACAAATATATTTGGAGTGCACCAAAATTGCCCACCTTTTATTGGAATAGCACACTGGCATTTTTCAATTATTTTATGATGATGTACAGATTTAGTGACTAATAAAAGTCAATTAATTAATATATGGCCTGCACAACAATTACCAGAATCTGGTGCTACCTCATCTTAATGGAGATAACTGGACCTACAGAGACGCCAAAGAAGCTATCATCCTTAAGTTCTGCTGTCCTGCAAGATTGACAAACTGTAAAAAGGAGTTTATGGGTATCTAGTTTAAAAAAGAATAAATCCTGGCTGCTTTTGCTAATTATTTTTACCAGAGATTGCAGATACTGGCTAGGCCAAAAGTACTTTAAAATTTTGATGTGCACATATCCATGCAAGCGTCATTTTAGCCCTACCGTGAACTGCATCAGACTATGGCATCAGCAATAGTAAACCAAAATTTTACATCACAGATGGTGGACCATCTCAAGACGCTAGGAGCAACCTTTGAAGCACCCAAATGAGCCTTCAAAGTTATTTATACCAGAGCCCAGAATACAGGAAATTCGCCAAGGTTAGTAATGAACAGCAGAATTAAAAGTGATGGGAATTAAGGCTGAGGGACATAATTGAATAGATTGAGCTCCAGTTTGTCATTAACTAAATTTGGAAAACCTGGACATATAGTTTCTCAGTGTTAGGATAAGAAGCCTAGAGAGCAAGTTGCTCTAGTACAGACTAAAAAAGAAAATCAGTCAAGAGTTGGGTAAAGGGCCCAAAATCTAGATAGTGAATAATCTAGCACTGAGATCAAACCTGCTTCCCTTGATTTAAAGAAAGATGACATTGATACCTCTGATTTATTTGTGGAAGATGACGCACCTGATCCACTCTACCAGGTGGTTAATTTGGATGTCAATGTGATTTTATGAAAGAAGTGAAGGGGATAGACCACAAAATTATAAAAAAAACTGTTTGTCCAAATTCTTGAAAGATAGCGGAAAAGATCAGATCTGCTCAATGTATGGAAGAATTAATCAAGATGAAACTTGATGAGGTGGACATATCCCTTCTTATTAGCATGATCAAGGATTTTTTTTCTGATTTGTTCACACAATTAATTCATTCTTTAGATTCAGCAAATAATGCCGCAATTAACTTAGCTACACTTTATTAAAATACTCTTAGTGTAGATATGCAGACATTATTGTCAATCAAGTGAGAGTATGACGATAAATGACAGTGGAGAGCCCATCATCAAATTTTTGACCAAGTTGGTGAAACAAATGAAGATTATGCTGAATATAGAGCACCTGAAAGAATATGGAACCACTTGACCATATATCACTCTATCTGGTGAAACCTAAAGTGTGCTACCACTTTATTTAAGATTGCTGGTAGTATCAGCTACCACCATAGTGTTAGCTAATCAAAACTATGACATACTCATTGGGATGCAATTTCTGAAAAGTATGGTGTGAAATGTGATTTTGAGGGTTATAACTTGACGATTTTGAGGCAAAACCCGCCCTTGGTATACTAGTGGAAAGGAAAACCACTGCTGACAAATAAGAACAATTTTGTGAATCTATATATATTGATGGCAAAGTTTTTATTCAGTAGCAGTTAGTTGGACAAAAATAGAGGATAATTCTAAGAAAGATCCTGGAAAATCGTGGGATACCTTTGAGGAAGAAGAAGATGAACACCATTCCTCTGAGAATACAAATCATAGTTAACACAGGGTTAACGCTAGATACCTGGAGCAAATATATGAATAAGTCATAATCCCATGAATAAATTGAGGATAGAGCCATGGGTACCGCCAAGGATTATAATACCATGCCACAAAAATTAAGAGTGCTACTGGCCAATTTTAGAGAAGAAATTGGATAAAATAGAGAAAATTTAATAATTATGATTCTGCATTTAATCCCGACAGTGAAAATCAGTAAATTCATGACTTCTGATTGTAGATCAATATGGGATTACCAGCGGATAATGACAAAAACATCAACATTCTGGTCAATCATAACAAACTGGCTAATCATCAGAGTTACAGTAAGAAGAAGTGCTAAATTATTCAAAAAATATCGGGTGATACTTACTCAGGATGGCTATGACCTCAGTCGATCTAAAAATGTGATCCATAAGGTCAACACTGAGGAATATCTGCTGATAAGAATGTGATCTGTCTTCCAGTCTAGGGCTGCTGATGCAGTAGTCAGTGAAGAGATTAACAAGTAAGTAGAGTATGGGCTCCTTGTTCCATCATCAAGTCTATGGTCAGGTCCATCCTAAATGTAAAAAAGATTGATCAAATCATGTAGTAATTGATTACCACCAATTAAATAAAATCACAAAAGTATTACTATCTTATGCCAAGGATTGACAGTGTTCTCAATTGTCTAGGAGACAAGAAACATTTTTCAGAAATGAACTTAATTTTAAGATATTGTCAGTTAGTTTTGCCAAAGTAAAATCAAGAGAAATGTGTTAATCACCGCACAAGGATAATACTAACCAACTGGAATGCCCCACGGATTGTGCAATGTACTGGCATCCTTCCAGAGGGTGATGGATTCCATATTGAGTTATATGAAGTTACCTTGTATTTTGATATACTTGGATGATATCAATGTATTGAACAGGACCTTCACTGATCACCTGGAGCTCTTAGAGAAAGTAAAAGCACCTACCGATGGCAAACATAAAGATCAAGCCAAGAAATGTCATTTATTTAGGAAAGAGCTTTATTATTTGGGGTTTATAATAAACTCCAGTGGACTATAACCCCACCTGCAGAAGATTACAGCCATTGAATGGATGTCAACCATGAAAAGTGATTGACATATACAATTATTTCTTGGTATGGTCAGATGCTATCACCAATTTATTAAAGATTTTTCCAAAATTGCTGATCCACTATTCCACCTATTGAAGGATCTGAAAAAATGATTCATGTGTAATGAGGAGGTCCAAGAATCATGTGGTGTCCTAAGGAATTACCTAATGACTAGACCTGTGATAAAAGATAGAAATTTCAATTGGGAATTCATCATTCAGACTGATGCCATTATTAAAAGCAATTGGTGACATACAAAGTAAAATAGACAACAATGGGAAAGAGCATCCAGTGTCATATATAAGCAGAACACTGCCACCAGCAGAAAGAAGCTACACCATGAAAGAGTGCAAATGCATTGCAGTGATTTACGCCTGCAAGCAATATTAACTGTATAATCATGGGACACACTTTAAATTTGTGACTGACCATTCATCACTACGCTGGTTACACAACATTAAGGAACCAGAGGGGCAAATGGACTGATGGGTTTTATAAATTAAAAGCCAACGATTTTTCGATGATACATTGATCAGAAGAAGCACATCAAAGTGCTGATAGATTATAGAGCTTGCCTGCCATTAAAGTTGTATATCATCAAGTGGATGAGTTATTACAGAGGATGATTACAGCAACATAAGGGATGAACCCTGAAAAATTCAATTTTAGCTAAAAAAGCGATGGAAAACACCAAATTGAAAAATGGACAGCTATACAAAATGATAGATGGAAAAAGGCTTATGTTCCCTAAACTTCTAGAACAAGTGAAAAACATTTGAGTCACACACAAAGTTGTTGACCATGGTTGCCTAAGAAGAATCATGGATCATATTCTTCAGTTTCATTAATGGGAATTGATCAACTATGATGTTGTGGATTATCTGGCCTATTGCATGGAATGCCAACTCTAAAAGCTCAAAAGAATATAGCGGGATGCCAGCTATTACGCCCTGGGTTTGCTTGGAACATGTTGCCAAAAGATGGGATGAGGCCCTTGAGTGTTAGTATTGGGGGGGTTAAAGTACATCATAGTAGTAATATACCATCTGACTAGAGGGTTTAAAACAAAAGCCTTGAGCAAAGTAGATGCTTCAAGCATAGCAAGATTCATATTACCAAGTAGTGTACAAGCATGGAAGCCCACAAGTTTCATTGATTGATAACAGAACCAATTTACATCCTTTGTGATCCAAGACTGAACAAACTGATGGGAATCTGAGGAGTGTTATCTGTTCCTTATCAGACAGACACAAACGGAATGATAGATCAAGGAAATGGAATGCTAGCTGCAAAGCTGAGAAAATTGGTTGTGGGGAAAACAAACACTTGGGGAAACTTATCTGAGTACAGTTACCTTCACCTACAACATCACTCAAAATATGGCAACAAAGAAAACGCCATTTAAACTATTATATAATCTAGGGTAGCATTACCGTTAATTTTTTATTCCGCCACAGAATTAATTTCATGGATGAGTGTAGAACAATACTGATCCAATTATGAATAGTATGATTGAAAAACAATCATAGGCGGTCAATACCACCTTAAGAAAGGAATTAAAATGAAATTAATTGATGACAATAACTGATCAGCGCTGCATGAGTACCATGTGGGGGATAGGGTAGCCTATTGCAATACTCATGGTTTTGGAAGAGAAATAAACTGGATGCCATATGGTTTGGTCTGTTTGAGGTTATTGCCAAGTTGGCAACTCGTGCCTATATGATTAAGAACATCACAGATAGTCATATAGTGAACTTGGTCCATATAAAATAAATAAAGTATTAGATCAAAGTTTAAAAGATAATGCTGGAAAATTATATAAGTTAAAAAAGAGAAAAATCTAGAGATAGAAAGCGAAAAATATATATATATATCTAAATATTATGCCCTGTGAAAAAGGGCTTAATGGAAAATGATTATTGTGAGGAAGCTTGGGACCATCTAGTACTAAAAAAAAATTATTGTGAGGAAGCAATGGACAAAGCTAATAAAAACTTCGCTAAAATGACTGGTGGTCACCACCCATTCCGCTGGGTGAAGATGGACTATACTCCATCGTGGACCCAATTACAAGCAAACAGCATAAAGTGGCACAAAAAGCCTACAACTGAGCAGCGGCTGAAGCGGCGGCACATGCAGAGTCTGCCATTAACCCCAGACAAATTTGGGAGGATATTTTGGATATTCATCGAACCAACCAATCAGAACAATATGCCCAGGTCAAAGTTTTCACAGTAACCTGACTGAGTCACAAAGCGACATCAGTCATGCACATACTGAGGAACAATGAAACCACAATTTGGGCGAAAATGCGGTGCACAATTCAACAAAGTCAAACCTCAAAAATATAAAATCCAATCAACAATCCATATCAAATCAACATGAGACCTGTGTGGGAAAAGTTGACGCAAATGCAAAAAACTGCAATTCCATTGAATCATTGGGTCAGATCAAGGGAACCAACAATGGCAGTGAAAGAGTTGGAGTACAGATGTGGAGCATGGCCAAAATGAGCTGCGGTGGGATAGGGCCAGAGGGCCCTCCCAACTGCTCCTGAGGCACCGCGGGCACCTCAGTGTCATTAGGGATGCTAAACATCGTGGGAGCCAGGGCTCATACGTCCCAAGCCAAAAAGCTGGAATTCCTGAGAAAACCTCTTGTAGACATCTTAGCCATCCAAGAAACCCATTGTCTACAAGGGGAAGAAGGATCCTGGTCAACCAGGGTCTCACCATCACAATCAGTATGATGTCTCAATGTGGGGTGATCATCTGAAACAACAAAAAATTTAAAATTACAAATTTGTCATTACACTTGCATGGTTGAACCCTGGTAGCAACAATCACATGCCAAGAGGAATAATTTTGATAGCATGTATCTATGCACCGTGCACTGCAACCAAGAGAAAACAATTTTTTGAAAACATTTCTACTCTCAACCTCCCACTAGATACCATTATGTTAGGCGATTTCAACTGCTGGGATAACCCTGATATGGATCAATGGTCTAATCCCAGGGGATACCCACCTGGACACATTGAATTCCGCACAATGAAGGCATCTCTTGGATTACAAGATGCTCTACCCCCCAGTTCACCACTCCTTCTCCACATGACGCAGCCCAACATATGCAAGGGAGTGCTTATATCAATGAGTCGCATTGACCACATCTTCATCCCGCAATCCCACTGCTCAAGAATCTCCAAATTTACAACAGTAAAAGATCAATTTTTCTGACCACTGATTGGTTACGGTGCAGTTACCACCAACCCAATCCCACACACAGGTGTCGCCTTGGAGAAAGCTTCACCCAGAAAATATAAAATTGTCTGAGATATCCAACTGGGTCAAAAATAAGGTTATGAACCCAGAATTCACAGCCCCATTCACTTTGGATCCCATTGGAACATGGGAAATTTCAAAAAGGATTTAATCAACAAAATCTGACATATTGCATCACGTAAGTACACCGCAGACACGGCCACAATCAAGTGTACCTTGGCGGAACTAGACCACCTGGAAATAAATACTCTGAGATTTGGCTATAGCCCCAACTGGGGATGCAAATGGGCAGAAATATCTGCCCGACTTAACAATCTCATCTTTGAACACCAACGCAGAATCAAAGTATTGACCAAAGGTAAGTTCATAAAGGAAGGTGAAACCTGTTCAACATACTTTTTCCGCCAATTCCACTCCCGTGGAAACCAGCCCACATGCAAACAGGTCCACAAGGCCAACAGCAGCGTGGCAACTGACCCTGAGGAGGTCAAAGCGGAAGTACACCGCTATTACACCGAATTATATTGCAAAACGCCAACAGATTCACAAAAAATTAAAGAATTTATACAAACTGCCAAGATACAAAGTACACCACAAAATTACAATGTACTATCCCTAATTACACAGGAGGAGCTTTGGGAGACAATTTGCAGTGCACCACGTAGGAAATGCCCAGGGCCTGATGGGATACCCTACAAATTTTACAAAAAATATTTTCAACAAATCGCCACCCTCCTATTGGCGTCTATGAACTAAAGCTTGTTGGAAACACGCCTATTACCAGGAGGCCATGAATCCTACGCTATAACCTTGTATAAAAAGGGTGGCAAGTTGGACCTGGCCAACTGTCGCCCAATTGCACTCTCTAACACTGACACAAAAATTCTAACAAAAATTTTAGCAGCTAGATTAGGCGCAATTGCATCTGACGTCCTATCACCCAACCAGTTTGGGTTTATACCAGGGCGTTCAATCTGGAACAATATTCACCCTGTTGCAAACATTTGCCAATCCAAAGCAACTGGTGCCCTGGTCTTCTTGGGTCAGGAAAAGGCGTATGACCGTGTTAGCTGGCCATACCTAAAAGAATGTCTACATGCCTTCAAACTCCCACCAAGATTCATAAAATGGGCGATGCTCCTAACAGAATCTGCAAGCATGGCTGTATGCAGCCCTGTATTTCTAACAAACAAGATTAAACCACACAGAGGGCTCATACAAGGGAATCCCCTCAGCCCACTGTTATACAATTTCAGTTTTGACCCAATCCTCCGAGTAACTGACTCACGTCTCATGGGGATAACCGCACAAGGACAACCAACAGTCAAGATACTGGCCTTTGCGGATGACTGCGTAGCAGGTATAGCAAACAATGAAGATGCCCAACAGCTGGAACGCACTCTAGAGGAATACTCCAAGGTGAGCAATGCATCGCTCAACAAAAGAAAGACAGAAATCATCCTCTTAGGCAAATACACAAACAACTGGGCCACAACATCAAAACCTCATACCAACACATAAAAAACCCGATCATTTTACCCTTTGCAACACCTGCCACCACCACTCCTGTCTGACACCTTGGAATTTGGCTAGAATCAGGGGGATATGTTAATGAGACAAAGGAAAGTAACCTGTTACAACGGGTATCTAAACGCGTCGCCTCCCTCAAGGGAAGAACCCCAGGATTAACAGGACAAATTACAGTTGTTAACTCGCTCATCCTCCCAATACTGTGGTACCAGGCCCACGCGATCGCCTTCTCACCTACCTCTACAACCTCAATCCGCGCGCTTATCCAGGCCTGGCTGTGGCCCAGCTCTCACCCTCCTATACGGATGGAAACACTATTTGGCCCACGTTCAAGCGGAGGCATGGGACTGATAGATTTCGAGAGCCACGCCAATCACATCCTAGGTACCTGGATAAAGGAAGTCCTTGCTCCAGACCTCCCACAACAACATTGGTCCAGAGCAGCAAGGACTAATTTGCTCAGGCGCTCAAATTAACCAACCCACATAGTCCACCCAGACTACTGTCATACCTTGCCAAGCACCCTACTGCAACGGGACCGCATGGAACCTCTTCTCATTTCAAACATATCCTCTGAACTATCCACCGTATGGGATGGACCATATAGAACATGGGTACTATACAGGGAAGGGGACGACCCAGCCCCCAATTCAAATTAAGAAACCCAGAAAACCACCCCCAGAGGGATATGCTCGCAACAACCCCAAGCATAGATAGTATAGAATACCTAGATATGTTGGACATTCCCTATGATTTAACCAAACAGAAGGCAATGCGGAAAATGACTCACCACCCACTCCTACAGCCGAGGATAAGCGCAAACGCTTGGTGCTGTCTGAGAAGGACCTATAGGATGGCGGACCATTCCAAATCCCTCCACAAAACATGTGCAGTATGTGGAGGGGAGGGATCCCTGCATCACCGCCTTGAAATATGCCCCCCAACCAAAGCTATATGGCAGGAAATCGCACGCCTGCTTAAGATCCAAAACAAACAGGAATTCTCGATATCAAAGAGCATTTTTGCGCTCCAGATCGAGTCACTAATCTCATCTACCCTCCGTTCCTTGATAATACCCATTGCAATGTGGACAATCCACACAATTGCATTAGATGCGTTCAAGGGCACGGTCCCAACCTTTCATGGGGTTATTAACAGATTCCATGTCCACTTACTGGAGCACTTCCAAGCCTGGCTCTATGGATATATGAGACCAAGGCAAAAAGCGCTTATAGAATCATGGTTCCCACTCTGGTTCCTCCACACAGACCCTTTCCTTTACACCTGCTCCATAGCAGGGGAAACCCCCTTGGAGTAGTGCACCAACCCCCCCATAACTGGTAGTCCCGATGGCAACAGGGGTAACTTGAGTACCCTGGGGTGCCCAATTTTATATTTGTCAGTTATTTCCCTAGTTTTACGTATATTTGGTAATGTCTATTCCCTGGTCAGCTTACCTTGGAAAATAAAAAATATATATTAAAGATTAACTTTTGTTTGACCAACCATGTAAGTCTTAAGGACCAGCCCTTGCAACTGGATAGGGTTCATCACCCCTTCCGGATGAAGCGGAGCCCCAAGTCTCCAGTGGACCCTCTGTCACAGCTGGGCGACCTCGCCCATGTGATAGATGAGCGCTTGGAGATGGCTTTCCTACCCAAAGCCATCCCACTCCCACCTCTTCCCCCTCTTCAATCCTAGTAAGGTTGATAGAAGGGGTCTTCAGGGAGATGGCACACATCATGGGGCATGGAGAGGGCCCTGGGTCCACCCACTCCCCAGGCAAGCCATGGCTGAAATTTGGGAAAATGTTAATTCCCAACATCGGAGACCAGCCAGTAATTTACAGAGTGGGGGAGCCAGTCCAGGCTGGCCTGATTTAGAAGCCAGATCAGAATACAGCATAGATCGCAAACCTGGTTCTGAAAAACTCAGATCATCTGGCCCAACGCTCTGAAATGGATCCAGGGAGCTCATATCATATGAGCAGCCCAATCCTGGGATTGGCTCAAATCACAACAAATCCATTCCATGGACCCCTGCCTCCTGAGACAAATCTGGACTGTCCCAGCCGTGCAAACAGGCCAATTCGAGTCATCAGGACCCAGATCAGTAGTATCGATTTGGCTTGGCCCCAAGAATTTGGGAAAATTTGCAAAATTTTTATAAGCTTTTGCCAGAATCAGGAGCTGCCTTGTACCCCCCTCTGAGCCAGCCAACCAAATCCCTTCCCCATTCCCCAAATGACCAATCCCTCAATACCTCCCCAAGCCTATAACCCAGTTTAAAAGGCAACTGGCACCACCGAGGGCAGTTGTCAGTTCATTCTTTTTGCCTTTCATTGAAATAAATCTAAAAAATCCTCCTCGTTTGCTGCAGCCTCCATCTGCCTTTAAAAATTTATAAACAATTCTGTCAATTGATCTGATGAAGAGCACCATCGCCCATATCCTCTTTACGATGTTTGCCAACTGTATTATCCAGTTGCTCGATCCCACCATGTGGCAGCGGATTGCAAACATGATAATCCGCCCCACCCCCAATGACAAACCCACTGCTTAATTCGTTTCCATGTGGTCGTTAAATGGAGACCCTACTGTTTATTCGGTTGCCAAGTCTGCTGAAACTGCTCCCCAGTTGGAGCAGCCCCAAGGTGTCCCTGGCCCACCGCGCATGGGTTTGGCTTCCATAGCCACCCCTACCGCTGTGGGTCCAGCCCACCAGTGGGACCTAGAGCGCCCCCTCCAGGGGAAGCTCAGTCTCAGCCCCTCTCATGGGGTTTACCATACCTCTACTCATATTTTAAACAATGTGGCAGCCTCTGTGCCGTCTCTCACTGGTGCGTAAGCCCCCTATCTGAATTTGAAGGCCAGCAACTGTGAACCTTGGAGGAGTC
This sequence comes from Massospora cicadina, assembly GCA_022478985.1. Classification (NCBI taxonomy): domain Eukaryota; kingdom Fungi; phylum Entomophthoromycota; class Entomophthoromycetes; order Entomophthorales; family Entomophthoraceae; genus Massospora; species Massospora cicadina. The sequence continues at coordinate 540 of JAKSZP010009623.1, read as the reverse complement.
ATTGTCCTCCCTGCCTCTCCCGTCCTTGGGGGTTGCCCCCATAAGACTTGCAGTTGCCCCCAACGCAACCATCTGGTTTGCCTTGGGGGCCTTTGGTACATTACTGAACGTTTGCTTCCCTCACGTTTCCTGTAGATCCCCACTTCTATTAGTCACCTGGACCGCTATGCCTCTGGCATTCTGGGGCCTCCACTGGGTGCTCACGCAACCCAACTGGGAGCCCAGTCTAGTACCACTTAGCCGTATCTGTGACATAATGAACTGACCACTAATATCAGCCTTCTCCACCATCCTTGCTGGGACGGGTGATGCACTGGCCTATGCCCTCACTCTGAGTGTGCTTTCCCTTTATGACCTGGTTTTCTCCTGCTGGGCGGTGGCCTCGTTCATTTGGGCCTGCCGCCAGGCTCATCTGAACGGTCCCCACCCCGCCAAGCACTAATGGAGATTGCTACCCCTTTAGTGAATGCAACAGGGTTGGTGGTTTCCTCTGTCCCTTTTGATGAGATGGCCGATCAACTCTTGGGCGTCCTGGCAGAG